>JANIPN010821656.1:0-117260 GCA_027478595.1 Erythroxylum anguifugum
ATTACTAAAATTACTACTCTCCCTATAATAACTTCTATAAAGTCGGTTATATTATTTAATATATTAGCGTCCCTACGTGTGACCTTATTAATAAATATTATAAAATTAATTAAGCGATACTTCCTAGATTCTTTCTTTATAATAATAAATTAAGGATTTTAATACGGTAAACTTATATATTTTAAAATCCCTATATTAATCCTTTCCTATAATATCTTTATTATTACCGGCTTTATAAACTTAAGAGGCTTATATAAGTACTTTATTTATACCTTATACGGTATAATATCGATAATAATAGGCGTTATAACTTCCTTACGAATACGGCCTAAGTCTTTAAATTCTTAACTTAATATTATTTCGCGGTTTATTAATATATATATAAGTAGCGCCTTCTTTATAAGAGTTATATCCTCTTTTATTTTTAGCTTAAATTTTTTCTACTTAATAAGCTTATAACTTAGCTTATTACTTATAAAGCGCGGTATAAAGTACTTATAAAATATATTATTAGGGTTAATTTATAATAAAGGTTTAACCTTAATAGGGAATAACTCCTTAAATTATTAAGGATTTATAAGTATAACCTTACCTTTAAGATTTAATTTAAGTATAAGTTCTTTCTTTAAATATTTTAGTTTATATATAATATTATACTTAAAAGAAGTACCGATTAAACTAAGGCTTTCCTTTTTATTTTAAGCTACCTTAATATAACGAATAATAGGTATAATATTTATAATATACTTAATATTAATATACTTCGTATAAAGTATATTAGCGCGCTATTATATTTTTATATTATATAATTATTTTATACCTCTTATTAAGGGTAATATATATAAGGGTAAACTCCTTATACTAGGCCTCTAGAGAACCCGCTTATACTATTAAAATCCTCCTACCTCCCTTCCTTTATAGGAAGGTACTTCTATTATATTTATTATAATATTTATATACGTACTTTCTTTATTAAGAATAATTATAGCGCTTTAACTACTCCTTAGGCTTCCCCCGAGCCCTTTAAATTATAGGCTTCGCCTTCTTCTATAAATATAGGTATATTTTAACGATTTATAGGCGGTATAACTCCTACCCTTATTACGGTAATAAGTATAACCCTATTTAGGCCTATAAAAGTAGTATTAATATTCCTATCCTTTATACTCTATAAGGTGGCTTATATAACTATAAGAAATAATATACCTAGTATAATTTTATAGTTTAATATTTTAACTACTATTATAATTATATAAAATTCGATATCTCCTATAGTAAAACGTAATTAATTAATAAATCTAGTAATAAGGTTCTTACTTCCGTTAATATTAATTATCTTTATATTAATATTTACTTATATATTTAAATTAAATTTATATATTATATTTATAGGAATTATATTAGCCGTTATATTTATATTTAATAGCGTAGGTATAATTATATTAAGCCGTATATTAATAATACGTATTTCTACTTTAAATAGCGGTACTTAAATACCCTAAAAGCCGAGAGGAGAGGCTATATAGAAATTAATTATATATTTTATATCTTCCTTATTAAAGTTTATATTTTATACTTATACTAGCGCTTACGGTAGCCCTTTTTTAATTATTTTAAAGATTTATAAAGCTTAATTATTTATAAATTATATATTTAACGGCGCTAACCTTTATTCCTTTTTTAGACGGCTTTATAAACTCTTTAAGGTTATAAATATTATATTTAACCTTATATTACCTCGATTTTATATTAACTCTATAATAGGCGTATATATATAAAACTTTTTAGCCGATTATAACTTTAAAATAAGAGATAGTATAATAGTTATAAGCGGTTAATTTTATATAAAAGTATCCTTCTTTTAAGCTTCTAGGATTAAGCTCTTAAAACGCTTAAGGCGTATACCTTTAATTTAAGGGCCTAGCTTCTCTTATATATATTAATCTTTAATAATACGGCTTTCCCTATTAAATATAAAGTATAAGCGGTCCTTTCTTATATTAATTAAATAAAGAATAAAGGTTATATTACCTTAAGCCTCTTAATTAATATTAATATTATTATTAAGCTCTAAAATAAAAGATTACGCCTTAATTTCTCCTTATTAATACCGTTATATATACCTATTATAATATTAATTAATAATATTATATAATTTTATAAAGTAATTACGCCTCGGTAACTTAATTTTTATACCGCCCTTATTTTAGCGGCCCTAGAAAACCCTATACGGCTTAATATAAATTAAGCTATTATTACGTTATTACTTAATCTTTAAGTAGTGAAAATCTTTATACCCTTCTTTATTATAATAATTATATATTCTTAATATAGGGGAAGTACTTCTAGCTTACGAGTTTTTATAGCTTATAAATTATATTAAATTTAAGGTATTTTATATATTTAATATAAAAGTTATAAGACGTAGGCGAGAACGATCTCTCTTATTAATTATAATAACGATTATATTCGTTATCTCTAAGAAGTATATTAAGGATTAAATTATATATACTTTCTTTATATAAATCGAGAAAGTATTAAGCCTTAAACCCTTTATTTACTTAATTAAATTATTAATATTAATTATATTAGGCTTTATAGGATTCTCTTCTACCGCTTTATTTTTTATAAATTATATACTCTTAACCTTCTTTAAGATAGGCGCTTCCTTTTTTAAAGCCTTCCTTACGGTATATATATTACGTTTTATATATTCCTTCTCTTCTTATATATTTTTATTAAACTTAATTATTTCTTACTTAAGGCGCTTATCTTATAAAAATATATAATAAAATTTTTTAAAGTCGTTAATTCGGGGTCGGATTATAAAAGGGGAATACTTTAATTAAGCTTTAAATATAATAATCCTCTACTTTTAATTAATTATTTATATAAGCCTATTATAGGCCTTAATATTAATAACCTCGCCTTTTATAAATAATTTCTTAATTAATATAAGGTAATCGCCCTATAAAAAGCTTAAAAATAGCTCCGGCGCCTTCCTTTATCTTTTTAGTAGCTTTATATAATTATACCGCGAGGCTTAATCCTACGCGGAATTATCGCTTTTAAAATATACTTATATTTTTAATTAAAAGCTTTCTTAACTCTTTTTTATAACTTTAATAAGGGATTATACCCTATTATATAATTAACTTTTTATATAGGACGGTATCTTATATACGATTTTATTTAATATATAATTATAATCCCTAGTTATATTAATAATTTCCTTTAAAAACGATAAAATATTATTATTATTAAACCGTAGTATAAAGGCTAATAATATAAAGGGTAGAGGCGTTCTAGGGGACCTTTAAAGTTTAAAAAAACGATTTAAAAGCCCTAAGAGCCTCTCCTCCCTTTATATAATATTTATAATTATTTACGGTAATATAATTCCTTATAAATACTCTTTTAATATAAATTCTTATAATATTATAAATAATAAAGGCGTTATTCGGCGTTATAAATCCCCTCTTTTAGATATAATATCCCTTAAACCTCCTCTTTTACGTTATAAGAATATAAATATAAACCTTTATAATAAGCTTAAATTAATAAATATATTCGTACGCCGGTACTTTAAGGGAGATAAATTAAATAATAAAGACGGCTTTATATAAGCCCCTTTAGAAATATAATATATAAAATAATTATAATATACCTTATATATAAAATATATAAAATATATAGATTATATTTATAAATAAATATATATAACTATTAATAGTATATAAATTAATAAATACTATTATAAATAGGCTAATAATATATATTTTTATAATTCTCCGTATTTTATATACTTTTATAATATAAAAATAGACCTCTTATACTTTATTAGCCTCGGCCGTAGCTTCCGTTACCGTAAATTAATAAATCGTACTAGCCTACGGTTATAATACCTCTAGTACTTAAAATAAGGTATACCCCTATATATTTTCCCTAAAATATAACTCTCTTTAGGGTTAACGCGATACCCTAGTCCTTTCTACGTAGGAGCTTTATAAATAGCGTTAAGTATATATAATTACTTACCGAGGTTATTAATTTATTAAAGGCTTAAATACTTAAAACTTATAAATAAGTAAGTATTAAAGCTTTTATATTAATTAAACGTTATATAAAGGCTCTTTATAATAATTAAGGGTAAAGTATAAGTAAAATAATAAAATAATAGTATATATAACTTTTATAATATAATATATAAGTTAGTAGCGTAAAGTAATCGTATATAGAATAATAATAATATAAGCCTTTTAAGGCGTTAACTAGATTAATAATATAATAATAATATTATATATTTAATAGTAGTACTTAATACTTTATAAGTAAGTAATAAATAAATAAAATAAGTAATAGTATAGTATAATAAAACGAGTGTGTGTTATATATATACTTATATCCCTCCTACCTTTATACCTCTATTCGCACCTCCGAGTTTTAAATTACGTGCTCTACTTTACCTATATATAGCCCTATGGCGTAGAGACCTATACGAGCACCTATGCGTAGCATATTACCTACTTAACTACTCACTTAATTACCTACTTAACTACTTATTTAATTACCTACTTGACTATTTATTTAACCACTTATTTAAGTACTTACTTAATTATATATTTAATTACCTACTTAACTACTTACTTAATTACCTACTTAACTACTTATTTAATTACTTATTTAAGTATCTACTTTATTGTCACTTTATTACCTATTTAACGACTTGATTTGTCGAATAGAATAGTAATTTTAAAAATTAAATTCATCTGATCAAGCTCAAGAAAGTTTACTTGAGTAACTGATTACTCTAGTTAATATCTTAAAGACTAGCATCAGGGATAACTTGAAGTCTTACTTGACGACTGGTTGGGCCAGATTCCAAGGAGCTTAGGAGCTTCCTCTCGGCTCGAACTCCGACAATCACTATTCCGCCTACCAGCGCGACCATCATGAGGCATAAATGACTTCAACCAAGACATGGAACGCCTAGCAGCCTTCAGCCCGGCAAAATTTGGCTCCTGTCAATGCTACTACTCCTCATACGCCATGGAGAGACTGTCGACAACGTCGCAGGTCTATAGTACGTCCCAGCAGTGCATACCTCCTCTTCAGAACACTTTTGCTAACATGTAAGCTCACTCGCTCCAGTGCTGGCGTCACTGACAGCAAGCTGACCAATCAGGGCGTGCTGCAAACCTCGCGACTCGCAACTCATCTGTGGACGAGATATGGCGGACTGACACATGTCTTTACGTCGGACCTCCAGCGAGCAGCGAGGACTGGCCAGGCGATTGTCGATCATCAAAACAGCCAGCTGCAAGCGTCTACTTCGGAGCCAGCGGGCGGCCAAGCCAGCGCACTGCCGCACTCAGAGACACCAAAAAGCTCTGGACTGTCACCTCTGACTCCATTCCAACTACCAGTGCTCCGCGAGCAAGACTTTGGTTCCCTTGAGCGCCAGTCATGGAGCTCCTCCGTCCGAGCACCACCTCCCGCTGGCAGCAACTCCAGCAGCTCCGGCAACAGTGGTGCTAATGGAAGCGGCAATGCCTTCATTGCACCAGAGACCAAAGCTACCATGGAAGTGAGGGCAGACGAGTTTATCAGCGACTACCTGCTTCCACTCCTCGTATCTGATCATGATGAGGGAGAACAGGAAAACGAAAATGCCAAGAAAGGCTTCAACCCGACACTGACCCGCGAGCATCCACAGCTAAAGGTAGCCGTAGTTTCGCACGGCATGCTCCTGTCTCGGCTCTGGAAGCGTCTGCTCTCCAGATGCGCTTCATGGTCGCGCGACGTCAAGCTGACGCCCGAAGCGCAGGCCAGCGTTGGTCCGCGAGGGCTCGAGCATCTAGGCGGGTGGTCGAACACGGGGTTTCTGACGCTGGACGTGAACTTCGCCGATAATCTGTCAGCCTATTCCCACCTACATACGAGCAAAGAAGAACTAGTAGCATCGCCTGCTTCTCTCAATCCTCGCACCAATGACCAAGGCACACCAGCAAAGATGTCCGGAAAGCCTGCCCCAACTGAGCCGGATCAGGATACTGAAGCGACAACAGTCACAGCACCAGCATCCAGCACACAGGGCATCGTCCAAGCACCAATTACACCACATCAAGCTGCACCAGCAAATCCTTCATCTTCATCTTCATCACCAGCCAAAACCCACACAAAACCCGAATCTCCTGACCTTCTCTCACTGACCATCACCGTCCACGCGGTAAACGTAACAGACCATCTCAGAGGTCTGAAGCGGACGCGGGGCGGCGTGGGCAGCGCGGCACACGACGACTCGCAGAAGTCGATTCATAGCTTCTTCAAGCGGCGCAAGGCCGACTGATATGCTCCAGTCCTATTGCAGAAGACAAGATGTGGGCCAAGCGTCTAGGCCACAATATAGTTGAGAGTGGCTGTGATCTCGCAGTACAGTAGAGAGGATAAATTTCCAGAAATGCATCATCAGATTGTTGGGTATCTTTTTTAATAAACACAATGGATCAGCTAGGAGACGCTGCGACGGGAAAATGTTCCCTTCTATCTTCCTCCTCCTTGGCTTTTAAAGATCAAAACCCCCAGAAATGCACATAGCGCCGACGCTGGTAGCTGTGTAGATAGATATTAAGAAGAAAGTGAAAAAAAAAAAGATTCGGCCAGCATTCACGCCGCCACAAAACAAAAGCCATCCTTTCAATTCCATCATCGTACATTTTTCACATTACGCTCTTCCTTTCCTCTTCCTCTAACCCTCTCGATTCTGTGATTGGCTTTTCTCGTCTCAGTAGTGTGCCACGCCTAGTCTCGAGTTCAGACTGTCCCATTCAGTAGGATCCACGATCTTGATCTCGCTACCCAGCGGCAGGATATTTGTCTGCTTCTTCCCGCCTCGAGCACTAGGTGGCAGTAAGTCCGCAAAGTCAGGCGGCGGTCTCAGTTTAAGCCTAGCCAGCACGCGCGGCGCCGCCGTCGTGTCAGCGCGCGCAGCGGCTGCGAGCTTCTCGCGCCGCTCGGAGCCACGCTCGCGGTCGCGGGCAACATTCCGCACCCACTCGCGCCACGCCTCCCACTCCTCGCGCTTTGCGCCCACCTGCCAGCCTAGCCGCTCGTGCGCGGGCCGCCACTTCAGCCGGTCGCTCTTGTCTATCGCCTTCATTGTCATGGTTCCACCGCTGATGCCTTCGCCAGCCGAGGTGCTGCGGTTCACGATCTTGCGGAGCTCCTTCATTGCGTCCATGGCCTCCTTCTGCGCCGCGAGTGTCTGCTGCTTGCGCGCGTCGAGCGGCACCTCGGCGTTGAGAGGCTGCAGGATGCCGTCGGAGAGGGCGGCTTGCATGCTGGCGTCGGTGGCGGCTTGTCGGAGCTGGCGGACCACGCTGCGTGTCGCTTCGAGCTCGGCGCGGAGCAGCTCCAGCTCTTGTGCGGCGCGGGCCGGAATATAGCCGCCCTCGGCCATGTCTTCCATGGCACGCGCCATCTGGCCCTCGTCGAGTGCTCCGGTGCCTCCGTCTATACCGCTGGCAGCGATACCGGTCATTTTCAAGGTGTCTTTCTCCGCTTGCAGCTTTGCAAAGGCCTCTGATTTCTCTCGTACATGGTTTTGGAGCTCCTCGTGTTTTTGCATGATCTCTTCCAGGCTCTTCTCGAGGCTACGGGCTTTGGTGACAGCCTTGGAGCCATCTTCGGCCCGCTTCTGCAGCACCTCGATGGTCACGTCCAGCTCACTGATTGTCCTGTCCTTCATGGCCAGAGCATTTGATCGTTCGGACACCGTGTCGTGAAGTCGTGCAATCTCAGCGTCAAGGTCAGCACTAGCAGCCTTTGCCGCGTTGAGCTGGGCGGCAAGCTGGGACCATGGCGTGGACTGCGCGTCAAGATCGTCCGCAGCTGCTGGCACGTTGAATTCTACTGTGGCGGACAGAGTCGTAGTGAGATTCGAGAAGGACTGGATGGTGTTATTCAGTGAGTTGGCTTGGCTTGATAGGGAAGAGAAAGGAGTCGCATCATCTGGTGAGATGGCGTTGACGACTTGCTCGTACGTCAGATTCTCGGTGCGAGAGTCGTCGTTCATCGTCGCCGAAAGTTTGAGGCCGGCGGCACGGCAGGCGGCAGTGAAGGCTTCAACGGTGTTGTGTGCCGTCTCAACCGCACCTTGCGTGCTCGGCTCAAGTGTCAGGCCACGGGCGGTGAGCTCGTCAAGCTGCTGTAAAGACTTTGCTGCCACCACTCTGATCGATTTGACCTGGGAGATGACGGCATCTGCGCGACTATTGAAAGTTTCAACTTCCTGCTCGTCATCCTCATCAGCATCGGTTGGTAGGACGACACGCGTGCTGGTTATCTGTTTGATCTGCGACAGCGCTGCGGCTGCCGAGTCCAGCTGACTCTGGATCATGGTAGCGTTGAGATGGACCTGCTCTGAGTAGTCGCCTAGACTTTCACCAAAGAATCGCTCGCTCAGATGTTCCAGCACAGACATAGAACGTTGCAGCTCGACAGCACACTGTGTCTCCTTCAGCTCATCACGCTTCAAACCATCGATCCAGCCGTTGAAGGCTCGCTCCACTGGGTCGAGATCGTAGGCAGTGCCAGCCATCTGTTCCCACGTCTCGAGGGGACAGGAGACGATGAATTTGACGAAGCGCTGACAGACGGTCGACACCCACGTCAGCTTGTCAAGGAGGTCACACGCAGCAAACATGTCATCCTCACTGCCAGAGACGGCGCTGCCTGCCACTCGCTCTTTCATGAATCCATGTAGCATTGCCGCCTTGAAGGATATTCTCTTGAAGCGGAGGAAAGTGGTGGAGGAGTCCTGGTGCTGCAGGTACGAGTCCGGCAGGAAACGCTTGACGATGGCGAGGTGATCGGTAGACTCTTGCGCCTCGAGTCGCTTGAGCTCGTTGTCGATCACTCGAACCTGCGTCTTGGCAGCAGACTGTTGCAGGCGCATGTTCATGTCCATCATGGCCTTGCTTCGGCTGGTCAATTCATTAGCCTCAGCCTCGGTGATTTGTTGGGAAGCCCTCATCTCTTCAAGATCTGTATTGAGGTTGGTCACGAGCTCTCGGAAACGTGCCAGCGAATACTCCAGCTCCTCCACCGTAGCATCTTGCTCAGTGGATTTGCGGGCTTGTTCGAGGAGCAGGCTATCTCGATAATCAATGTCATCTTGCATGGACTTTTCATGCTCGATGTGGTTGAGCTCGAGCTCGTCGTTGATCTCCTTCAAATCCTCGAGATCCTGCACGATGGCTTTGAGCTCCTCTACCTGTTCCGATAGGGACATGTTCTTGTCTGTGAGTTCTTCGAGAATGTCTTCCGAACCTTGTGCTGTCTCGAGTTGTTGCTTCAACTCGTCAGCAAGAGCCTCTGATTGGTTCAGCTGTTCTTGCACCTCCTCGTATTTTGGTTTGAAAGCCGACACTTCCTCCAAGTCGTCTTCTAGCTCCTTGATCTTCTGCTTAAAGTCTGCTTCCGCGTCTTGCGTAACATCTCGCAAGCGAATCAGCGCCTCGCGCAGCCTTTCGTTGCTCTTCTCCAGCTGTGCAAAACCCACACTGTTCCGTTCTTCTGGCGACATTTCACGTCCGAGATCCTCGTTCTCTGCTCTGAGGATATCCGCCTCAAGTTCAAGTTCGTTATGCTTGATCCTCAGGCTATCAAGCTCAGTCTTGTAGTTCTCTGCCAGCTCTTCGGCCATCTCCCGGTCCAAGGTTGCGATTTCAAGCTCATCGTCAATGCCGACTTGACCCTTCTCTGCCTCCTCAAGCTTTGACGTCAAATCTCTAACGTCTTTTCGAAGCTGTTGAATTTCCTCATGTTGTGGCTGAATTTTGGAGTTCAGTTTCTGGATAAGACCCTCAAAGCGATCCCGCTCATGCTGTAATTTCTCAAAGTCCTTCAAGCGATTCCTGCTCTCCAGCTGCTGCCCTTCCATTACATGCAGCTTTGTCTCCAGGTCCTCGATCTTTCGATTTTGGGCGCTGAGCTGCTGTGTCGTTGGCCTGGAAAGACCAGCAGACTGGGGTTCTCGAGACGTTGGCCCTGCTGTCGAAGCTGCATCTTTGGCTGTAGAGGGCGCACGCTGACGTGCCGCGGGTCTCGAGACCGATGTCTGTGTTGTATCTGGCTCTTGAACCTCCTCTTCCCCATCATCGCCATCTCCTCTGCTCTCCTCGTTGGATGTTTGATCGGTGGACAGACGTCTCGCGGCTGTTGTCCTGGTCGTCGCTGCAGCACCAGCTCTGGGGGCAGCAGAAGCAGTCGGTCTTGCTAGAGGTCTCCTGGCTGCTCCCGCAGCTGCCGTAGTTGCAGCAGCTGTCCGCGCTCCAGGCCCACCTGCACCAATTGTGGATGTCCTTGTCCTTGTGGCCGCGCCTCCGCCTGCTGCTCCCAAGGGCGAAGCACCAACCAAGCTGGTCCGCTTGGCTGCCAGACTCGTCCCTGTCGTAGTTGTCGACGTTCCAGGTGCAGCTCTTCCTGCGGCAGTGGTTGCAGAAGGCCTGACGGCTGGTCGAGCTGCTGTCGTCGCTGCAGCTGGCCTGGCAGCTGCCGTTCTGGACGCTGGAGTCGGGGACGCAGAGTTCAGAGTCTGACGAGCTTTTGAACCTTCCATCAAGCTCTGCCTCTTTGCAGTCGCACTTGCAGCGGTCGATGCCGTTGCACCAGCTGCTCCAGCAGGCCGGCCGAGCATCGATGTTCTTGGTCCTGGCTTCGTGGCCGCCCCATTTCCAACTGCAGTCGTCTTCTTTGTCACGGCAGGAGCTTGCTCAAGAATGGTACCAATTCCCTGAGGCTGGACGAACATGCCGTGGTTCGGCTCGCATTGAAAATATCGCTTCCCCTGGACCTCGCCGTCATTCTTTCCAGACGGGTCGGTCAGTTCAATGCCGATCCAGGTGGTGCCTGGCTTGACGTGGAAATCGCCGACATATCGGATCCTGCCTCTTCGTCCATCGTTTATCTCGACCAACTGTCCGACCTTGTATGCATCCCCCATCTTACTCCGGCTAAGGGTGTGTGGCTGCGATGTTCATGTGTGTATATCGGACGGTCGACGCGTTGTTGTGCAATGGTAGAAAGGTACAGCTACCTACCCAAAAGTCTCAAGCTCGAAACCTTAATCTCAGAAGTTCTGCACTCTGTCCTTCAAAATTATGTAGACAGAGCGAACAAAGAAACCGATCCCAGACGTGTGTTGACTCTCCAGTTCCAATGATCAGAAGCGTCCGTCTCTACAGTCTGTCGGAGACGCGACCGAAGCCGCGGCGTTAAAGGCTTTCAATCGCCGCAGAGCCCGCAAAGCTGCGTGCTGAGGCGAAATACTTCGAGCTCGAACCGAATTGCATCATACCTGCTTTATGCAGCAGCAGCAACTTGAGAGTGGGCAGAACACGCAAAGCCACAATGTCGAACGTCAACAAGCTGCATTTTTCCATCGTGCCTCGAGGCAAGCCTCTCAACCGTCTGCCGGCTGAAATTGTTTTTACGACTGGTGCGAACACGGCACAGATCTACACCGTTCTCGCGAATGCGACCAAGACGGATATAAATCGGATTCGAGTGACCAAAGGCAGCGATGGAAGCGTGCTGCCCAACGACCCTACAACGATCGCCGAGGACTTGGGCCTCATGGATGGCAGCCAATTGGTTGTCAAAGATCTAGGTCGGTGCCAGCAATGACTCGGGAGAGGATGAAGGATCGAGAGCTGTTCAAGCAGCAGCTCAGGCATCAAGAACCTGGTCTGAGATCAATTGGAGAAGAGCCGGGAATACTGACGTGGCTCGACAGGTCCTCAACTCGGGTGGCGCTTTGTGTATATTGTCGAGTACTTCGGCCCACTGTTCATTCATCCATTGATGTACCTGCTCCAGCCGTATATCTACAAACACCCCAGCCTCCGAGGCGCTGTACTCGACTTTCCTCCACCATCCGACCTGCAGACGCTGGCTCTCGGGCTCATCGTCGCGCACTACCTGAAACGCGAGCTGGAGACAATCTTTGTGCACCGGTTCAGCAACGCAACCATGCCGTTCCGCAACATCTTCAAGAACTGCTTCCACTACTGGCTCCTGTCCGGCCTGTTTCTGGGGTACTTCATCTACGACCCGCTCGGCCCGACGGCGACGAACACCATTCACAATTCGCTGGCGCTGGCTGGCACCGCTCTGTGGCTTTTTGGCGAGCTCGCCAACCTCAACACGCATCTGGTGCTGAAGAACCTGCGGACGAGCGGGACACGGGAGAGGGGGATACCACGCGGGTTCGGATTTGGTGCGGTGACGTGTCCGAACTACATGTTTGAGATCATCTCGTGGGTTGGCATGTGCCTGATCACGCGCAGCTGGAGCACGGTGGTGTTTAGCGTTGTGGGAGCCGGCCAGATGGCCATCTGGGCCAAGGGCAAGGAGAAGCGGTATCGCAAGGAATTTGGGGACAAGTACAAGAAGAAGAAGTTTGTGGTGCTCCCGGGGATCTACTGAGCGTGATGAGGGGGTAAGGATGTAGTGTGGAGAGAAAGTGCGATGTTTCAGGAGATTGTCCAAGGGATTGGTGGTGAGAAGAAAGGCTATATGGAGGAAGAAGGCTCAGGAGAAGAAGAAGCTACAGAAAACGGATGCAGGCTCGAGCAGTACAATACCGATGTCTGTTTTCCAACACCTTTTGCTCTCCCACCTGACGTGACGATTCAACACTTGAACCAAGTCTCACCCTTCCACTCACTGAGTTTCCCACCTATCTCACCTCTCTCGCTCCATTCGGACAATTCAAACGAAATCTCACGGCGTTGAGTATCAAAGTAAGCATCGTCAAGCTTTGGTAGATTCCCAGTTCCACCACCCGCCAATCGTCCTACAACCATGCTCACCACTCCACAATCTCATCATCCCTCCAAAACTCCCCCGACACGCCCTGCCCGACCTCGCCCAGCGCCAACTTGACCGGCAGATCCGCGCCCTGATCCGGCGTCTTGAACCCCCTGCCCTTGGTCAAATCGGTAACCACCCAGCCCGGACAGCAGCAATTAACCGTGCCCCCAAACACCTCCTCCCCACCCTTCTTCTTCATCCTCTCCGCCTCCAAAAACCTCGCCAACGCGCCCGTGACCGCAATAACACCGGCCTTGCTAACCGCATACGCCTTCCCATCCGGCCAACCCTTTTCCTCATGATCCCCTCTCCCGACGGCCTCCTCAAACTCCCTCATCAACCCATCGACTTTCCCCGAATACCCCTCCCCCTCGCCCCCCTCGCCCACCTCGCCTTTCCTCGCATCCCGAAACCTCTCCTGCAGTTCCTGAGAATAAAACGCCAGCCTCCCCACGCTGCTCGCCACCGTAACCACCCGCCCGTCCCTGCGCATAAGCGGCAGCCAAGCCCGCGTCGCGGCGTGTGTGCGCCAGTAATTCGTCTCCAGAGTGTCGTGCACCACCTGCGGGTTGAATCCGTCCAGCGCGATGCCGGCGTTGTTGATCGCTACGTCGATGCTGGAGGGGCCATGCTCCTTGCGCAGGAACGTGGTCAGGTCCGAGAGGGAGCTGCTGGCGGGCGAGAGGTCGAGTGGGAAGTAGCGGATGTCCGCGGGCCCGCCGTGCTGGACGAGACATCGCGCGTGTTTGAGGTCGGGGTCCGAGTGGAGAGTGGCGAGTGCAGCTTCGCCGCGGGACCGGGAGCGTGCGGTTAGGTAGATCAGGAAGGAGCCGGGGGAAGGTGGCGAGGATGGGGTGGATGTGGAGGAGGAGGTGGCGAGTGGAGAGGTGGCGTAGCGGAGAGCGAGTTGCCGCACGATGGCGAGGCCGAGGCCTTTGTTGGCGCCGGTTACGATGGCGATGCGGTGCGGTTGGGGTGGCATTTTGGTGGATGTGGTCTTTAGATGAGGTGTAGGAGGGTGTGTGGGAGGCAGAGATGGAGATGGGATCGGACAGATAGAGCTTCACGAAGTGTATTTGTGATATGTAAGGGAATGCAGCTCAGGACAGTTATACACCAATGAATTTTCGCTGAGTGGACAATATGAAACTCAATGAAATGATAGAACGACGGGTCAGAATATGATAAAAAGGCTTGTCAGAACTTTTCCGTTCATACAATATTTCACAGTGTCAGAAAATCATCTGTTCATCATGTAAGCAGCAAGGACTCTTAAAAGCGCGAAGCTTTGGAACTGTGCTGTGTTTTATGAGGTCACTAGCCGGGTACATCACGGGGTACTTGGGTACTTGGGTACTTTCGGAGCAACAATCCGACCAGCAAAAGTCCCTATCACGTCAAGGTACTGAATCCTGCAATCAAGTCATCAGAGTACTGATGACAATTTCTGATAATTGCCTGATTAGTATGTTTCGATGAAAAACCAAAGCGAACTCCGCGATCTTCAACCTTAATTTTGATTCCTTTTTCAAATAGGCAGGTCATGTTCGAGACCTAGCAGCTCACTGTGAAAGTGTAAAATTAAGGAAAGATTTCTGACAATCTGGATACTTGGAAGGTTTAGTTCATTGAAAACCAGATTCTCAAAAAATTTCCAACTCTGCATAGATAACTTGAGTCGTTAGAGGTAAAAGCTGGCAAGGAGATCTCCAAGCGCACAAAATCGAAGGCAGCCTCCTTCTCCAAGCAGAACAAAAAAATTGCCGCTGGCCAAGTAGATACAAAACAAAATTTCCAAACCCCAATCCGCATGCTGTTATCAAATGCGTCTCATTCCCAATTGCGTCTCGTCTCTCGTCGATCATATCATATACACATTCAACGTTCCACATTCCACATTCCACGCTCGTCATCTCTTGCTCGGCTTGTCAGCAGCCGCGACGAGCTGCGACAGGGCATCGGTGCTCTTCCTCCACGAATTCAGCCCTCGTATGGAGAATCGCCTTCCCCACGATTTGCGGCTCTGGCTTTGGCTAGAGATTGACTCGTAGGTCGATGCTCTCCGCACCGACACTGCCGGTGGTGGAGAAATGTCTTCGAGCACCAAGCTATTCTCACCTCGGGCTGGAGCTCCGTTGGCTTTGCTGCTGTTCGCAGATCCGTTGCCGTTCACCTCAACTTCCTCGTCAATGCCCTGGCCTGGCGCGACAGTGACGGGATACGTGTCATCACTCTCAAAGGAAAAGAAGTGTCCGGTTTCGACGTGTTGGACGTAGATGTCTGCTTTGAGTTCGTGGCTGTGGGATATAGCAAGCGTCCGAAAATCGGGAATGAATGTGGTGTCCTTTGAGTATGAAGGGATCTTTACCACCGAACCGATGGTGACTGGCTGGCCATCGCTTGGGAGCAGGGTCTCGCCGTCAGATCTCCAGTCAAAGCGTCTCCACGCTCCTCTGGTGCTTTTGTTCTCGACCTGACCGAGGTCATTTCGCACTCGATGCACTGTAGTGCCTCGAATCTCAAGTCGGAGCTGAGCGAGACGAAATGTCGGAACGTTTTCTTCCAACGTATCTGATGCGATACCTAGGTGCTTCACTGCCACTTGGAAAGAGGTCGGCTTTCCCGCCAGTGCCGCGTTTGGGATGAAAAGCGACGCGTCAAATCTGCGGGACGGTACCTGCAGCTCAGGGTCGTCTGGCAGCAGGGTCCGAAATTGTCGCTCCAGAGTAAAGCGTCCCCTCGCACGGACGCCGTCCGCCACCGACACCTTTCGATGCGATGGATCTGCATCGATACTTGTAGTGCTGGAGGAGGGTGATGGTGGCAGTGGCACTGCTGCTGGTATTACCGGCGCCGTCGATGAGGATGCTGTTGTTGCTTCTGCTGTCACAAAGGGCAAGGCACACCTCAAGATCCGTTGTCCATACGGGTTCGCTCTGTTCACCTCGAGCACAAACTCGTACTCCACCGAAGCTCCGGTCTTGGCGGGGAAGGAAGGCGGTAGCGCGCTGGTCTGAGCACCAGACGAGTATCGCGCATCTTGGGCAAGACCCAGTTCAGATAGATTGTAAGACTTGTCGCACACGAGAGGTGTCGTGATTCCAAACCACCACTCGATACGATCACGCGTTTCTAGCGCTGCCGCACGTCTGTCGGCGCGCTGTACAGACTGAAAGATGACATTGCGACGCTTGCTGGTGCCAGTGGCTTCCTTCGTGTCGAGCGTCTCGATGGCGCGGAAGGACAGAGAGATGTCAGACTCGGTACGTGTGTTCTCGCAGATGACCCGCCCGGTGAACTTTTGGCCCAGCAAGTAGGCCTCGCCATCGAATCGGGGCCACTCCTTGAGCTGGATCCGGTCATTCATCTTCTCTGCGTCTCCACCGGAGGAGAGACGAGGCAAATAATGAAGAGAGCTTTCGCTGAGCTCTGTCCAACGTCCAGTGCAAGTCTGTGTGTGGATACAATCTCAAACTGGTGTGTGTCCTGGCGCGTCTGTGTGGTGGGTGTTGCAGTTTGTGGATGCACCAGCGTCCGTCAGAGCTGACTCTCAGACATGGGGGAAATGGAGGTGTGGGGATTTATTTCTTTAGGTCAAGCTCATGTCTGATCAAACAACTTGAAGTCAAAGCACAACAACCTGCAGGCGCGCGCAAAAACATGGCCCCCCAAGACTTTGTGTGTGTGTCTCTCTCTCTCTCACACTCACGGGAATGAAACAAACGGATCTGGACCAAGAAAAAAGCTTGTACCTGAGCCATCTTGGTCGTAGAACGGTCTCATTCCAGGGGAAAACAGAGAGAAAAGCGGGGAAAGCCGGGGATCGGGAGCGAAGCGAGAGGCACAGGAGCTTGCGCTGATGAAAGTCCTCACAAAGAAAAAAAAAGGCCGCTGATCTACAGATGCCGCGCCAGGCAGACGCGTGCTGAGTGCGTCGGATACTTTCTTGGACCAGTGAAATGCAGGGATTGTTGCATAGCTTCGGCTGAAAGGGTAGAGAAGAAAACGTTGGCTGTCAACGCTCGAGAGCCCCGTTTCAGAATTCTCGTAGACCAGGATCCAAAGCAGTGTGACAAACGCGTTTGCAGTGGAATGTGGGTATCACGCAACGTCTTTCCTTGCCGTGGAAATATTGACTGGCTAGGGTTTCTTGTACACGGAGCAGCAAAGTACCCGCGTCTCTGAGTAGCGCGCAGCAAAATGAAAGTACTCTTGCAACGAGGAAACAATCTGCTTGGCTGCCTCCCGTTTAATTCTACCGAGGAATTCCTCAGCTCGTACCAGTTCGGTAAAAGACTCCGACCAACTGCGTCTTGCCCACTGATGTTGTTTAGAAGCTGCCCAGGTGTACATCTATGAGGTGAAGATAGTTTGGCTTCCAATGACTGATAGTTTGAACTACCATAATCTAATTGCAATACATCGGATCGAATTGATTTTCCCTAAAATGTAGGCACAAAGTACCCAGGTCATGACTTTTGTTCAACTGTTTTCAAAGTTGGCCATACATTTATTTCGTGCATGCGAATTTAAAGGCTGCCCTTTTTTTTTTCTTCCTCACGATTTCTAGATGTTGAAGTGTTGTCACGTCAGCTCTGCAGTAGAAATGCCAATAAAATCCGAACAGAATCCGTAAAGCGGTTTCGCTAGCACAAAGATCCTACTTTCCAGAAAATCATGGGACCGGAAAAATTCGATAAGAAACACCAACACCGCATCACTTTTCGATCTAACTAACGCCCAAACAAACGCATAACTAAAACATATGTAGAAAGACACCATCATTGCCATGCCAATACCTCCACTCCAAGATCATGACCACTCGATCAGTCGATCGAGCTCACGCCTAACCTCCGACGATACATCGAGCACATGCTTTCTGTTCTTATGCGAAAAGACATTCAGGTACCCGACAAACGTGTTGACGCCCGTCGACGGGTGAGGAACCTTATCGCCCTTCCTCTTATACGTCAAATGCTTCGAGATGTGCTTGGCCAAGTCCGGCCTCTGCCAGCACAGTTCCTTGGTCACCTCGTCTGACTCCCAGATTCCCTTCTTGGACTCGTCAAACAGGGCTGAGACAAATATCATGTTGCCATAGTACGCTGAGCCGTTTCGGTACCGGGTGCCTAGCGCATGCACGCGCTCCTTCTGGTGCAACCGGATGGCAATGAGAGCCGAGAAGTAGTCCACGCCCCACATCGTCTCGACGATATCGCTGCAGTTGAGGCCGGGCGTGCGGTAGTTGCACTCGATGAGGAACGAGGAGGGAGGTCTTGAGCTCGGCTTGGACTTGGGCACGAGCTCCTGCGCGCCTGATGAGGTTTGTCGCCACTCGACCGTCGAGTTGCTCACGCGCGCTTCGCAGTGGTACATACCGTTGCGGAGACCAAGCTTGAGGAGGCTGGCGACAGTACTGTCGCAAATAATTCTCTGCTCTGACTTGGGCAGCTCGGATGGCGAGCAGCAGTCGAGCTCGTGGAAGGAGTCGGACCCATTCTCTGCACTCTTGGGATACTCGTCTCCGATCTCTGTTCGGGAGGTTAGTTCAGTCCTCCAGGAGGATGAAGACAAATGCTACATGTCACTCACCCCAGAAGATGACCTCGCCGTCGTACATAAGGATGTTAATGTCGACCTCTGGTCCGTCACAGTACGGCTCCATCACGAATTCGGCGCCGTGTCGATCGGAAGAATAAAACTTGCCATTAGCGGCTGCCAGTTGTTCGATATTGTCGAGTTTCAAGACCAGTTCTGAGGCAAAACCGCGGCAGGGCTTAACAATGATGGGCCACATCAGATCTTCGGTTCGTGCAATGTGCATCGCCTCATCGTGGGTCGTCACCTTGAAGGACTTTCGACCCTCGGAAACGCTCGTTGCGTACTTATCGACAATGACCTCCAGGGCGGATATGGGCTCTGTGTAGAGGCCAAGCTCAACGGCAGCCTTAGCCAGAGGGACCTGGTAACTGTCATAGAGGGTCATGATGTAGTCCACCTTTCCATTATACTTCCTGACGCCAGCTACGATCTTCGACGGGAACTCGTCGTCGTCGTGATCCATCTCGATGGAAATGAAAGCCTTGCGCCAGTGACTGTATTCGGGACCCTGCAGCCAACTACCCTCCTGGCCTAGGACGACCACGTCGACGCCCATCGCCTCTGCTGCTCCGTAGAACTGGGCTTCGTAGCTACCCCTGTGTGGTAGACAATTGCTTCCATCGACAAAGACCAGGGTTTTGCGCTCCAGGCCAGGCACCACCAACGCGCCGGACAGGCGATTGTACAGCTCATTCTCTAGGAATGCCAGTGCCATATCGCTTTGGTTTGTTCTCGGAACCTCACGAAGCCGGACAGCTCCAATTGAACCCTTGAAAAGAGCAGTGAACCCGGTCGAAACGGTCCATTTCTCACCGGAAAACAGCTGCAATGGTCGAGCGAACCCCATCGTGTTCTCGACGAATTCAATGTCTTGCATGCGCTTGGATAGAACATCTGCGTGAACGATGTTGCCTGCCGTATTAGGAGCCACCAATTTGATGGCTCTTGGCCATTTCTGGCCAGTCTGGATGCTCGCCTCGAGCGTCTCGAGGAGGAACTTGAAGGCACTGGGGTGGCCGAGATCCTCAGGATGGAGCTCGCTCTTCTGGCCATCATCTACCGACTCGAGGAAGAGCTTCACATCGCCTTCGTGTAGTTGCAATCCAACAGGCACTGAGACCTGCCTCAGAACCATGTCTGCAGACTGGTATGGCCGACTCTTGGAGACAGAATCGTTCTGCCCAGCAAGCTTCCACGTAACCTCCCATGACGCTTCTTCAGCACCATTCACAGATCTGGCGATGATCTCATACGCCATGGTGAGAAGCAGACAAAACAACGGATATATGCGATCAAGAAGGGCTGAACAGTCAATACCTCGACATTCAATAAGGGCTGAGAGACACGCTCAAAACACACAGTAGCAGAATAGACTCGGAAGTAAGGCTCAGAGTGAGGTGGGACGCCGTGGGAAAGGTGTCAGTCTTGGGTTCAGGAATCAAAAGAAACATTGCTTTACTTCTAGAGACTGATCATCCGTCAAGCGGCACCGCTAAGCACGGCTGCATCTTAGTCTTTTCGCCTGCCTGGTTAGCGCAGCAGGGATCCTGCTCCTGATGATGCTGGCACAAGGCATCTCAAGTAAGACTTGCCTGTCGCTAGCTTACGCTCTCGAGACATCGGACAAATTTGACAACGTGAATTGGATGTAGCTGGTATACTTCCCACCATTGGTCTGTTCAGCACAAAGGAGCAACTGAACAGAGAGGAACTCGTCCCGTTCTGATAGGAACTGAAAACATAGTCGTCGTGAAAAGCATTATTCTGAAGTGATAGCTTACGTAACTTGTACAATAACGCTTTCGTGCTATTCACCAATGAAGAAAGTTATGAAGCATGTTGGCCTTTCGAAGACGAAAATGAACGATAACAAGTCAACTCTGCAGACCATCGTGGTTTCGGTCTCGAACCCCTTCGTATTATCCCGAGGTACCTTAATTCTGGATCTCAGGTACTTTTGCCTGGTAAACTTTCCCATAGATTCCCTGTTGTCGGGGGACGGCAGGAAGTATACCCTTGTACCTCAGCTGAAGATGGCAAACTGTTATATCATTTTCTGACTGTACCTGGAGTCCTGTAATGTGTATACAGTAATAATGGCAGTAGATCCAGCCTGACTCAGCTGTTGAGTGTGTCAGCTAGCAACACACGAACACCCATGCACCGAAATTCCTCTTTGCCATTCCTTTCCCGGGAGCTTAAGCTAACGGGATCCCACACTGCCCCGTGTACCGGTGAGACCCTGTTCAAGCCACACCGATCGACGACCTCGTATACGAAACCATAGACAACTAAAATCCAGACGCCTGCCAAGAAGTAAAGACAGTAGTACAAGATTGATTTTTTAATTTCACAAGTATTGGATCAATAAGATCGCTGTAATTTTGAGTTCTCGATGGATTCGTTTCAGTATTTAATTATATCCCTCTCTCAATAAAAGAAAGAAGAGATCAAGCAATCGGCGTACAGTGATGGAATAGGGTCCCTTAAATCTAAGTAGGAGTTCAACTACCCACCAATATCAGACCGAGATTGTAAGCGACTCACCGTTCCAGGATTTCGCAGTGGCTACCAATGGTTGCTACTGTCTGGCATCGCTGTGACACGGTATCGTTTGATGCTACACATATGCCTGTGGCTTGGGATACCGTGGGAAAAGAGTGCAGCCAGCAGCATACTTAGGGAGACACATACCCATACCCAAACGCTAGCCGCCTCTGGTCAAAGATCGTCAGTGTAGGTTACATAGACAGAATATACCCGTCACAGTAAGTAATCTCAGTAGCTACAGAAGTACCTACCGTCTTGCCAACCCTTCCGTCCGATCTTTAGCGAGCCAGCCAAGTCAGTTCAACTAAACCAGCTAAATTAGCCGAGTTAAGTTAACTAAGACAGCTGAGTCGAGTCAACTAAGACAGCTAAGTAAACTGAGCCAGGTCAGTTAAGCCCCTAAGCTTTAAGCTACCACGCTACTAAGCCATTGGGTCACTGGGCCACTGGGCCACTGAGCCGCCCGAATCAACTGAGCCAACTAAGTCAACTGAGCCAGTTGAGCCAAAGTCAACTGAGCTAGTCAACTGAGCCAGTCAAATACTCGAGTCAAGCGAGCCCACTTAAGATCATACGTCGACCTTAGGTTCTTCTATTAATACAGGCCACTACATAGACGAGTAAGTACCTAAGTTCTGCCTTGATCCGGTCGGTGCGCGCGCGCGTGTGTGTATATATACACGTGTATCATCATGGGCCTGAGTGCTCAGAACCTACAAACGAGCGAGTAGCAAGCTTCCACATTGACTCAACGCTATGTAAAGGCTCTGATACATAGACTGAGGGCAAGATACACACAAAACAACAAAATATTAGTAGGTCCAGCACATACAGCACACAGTAGGTAAGCGAGCAGCGCTAGCTCTCATATATAAAACAACAACAATAGTCCTCCATAGGGACAGCCGGATCAATAATGTAGTGGTAATATCATACAGACAGTAGCAATACTAAGCGCACCATACAAGGCGCGGACAAACAAACAAAACTAAATGTAGTACAAAAGGTAAAGACTGTATGTGTATGCATACCTCCTTCCTGCCCTCATGCCTCTCTTCGCACTTCTGAGGCCTTGTATCACGTGCCCTACCTTTGCCCTATATAGGCCAATGGCGTAGGTATTCGTGTGAGCACTTTTGCGTAGTAGAGTATATGTGTGTATATATATGTGTATATGTGTGTGTATATATACGTATATATAACTCTATATATGTGTGTGATGTTAAGGTAATAACTTAGTGATCTTGCAAAATAGTGTAATCGTGTAAAAAAGCCTAGAACGGCTAGCGCGAGGGTACGGGTATGTCTCTTCCCAAGCATGCCGTGTAGCCAGCATGAAGAGCGTCAGTTGTGACTCACGATAACGGTAAGTTATTGCACTACTGGCAGCTAACGATCACACAATTTGAAAATGCGGGATTCCGGAGTTCGAGCCGACCACTGGATTGGGATTCGCATGGATCTTTGAGTTTTTCAATCTTTTCTAAGCCACGACTTCTCGACAGCGCTAAGTCTGTACGGTCTGTCAGCTCTTCGACCTTCCTCGGGTGGAGTCAAACCTGGGTTAGCAGGATGCTCTGCTGTTCTAGAATGATGTCTGCGAGTGCTGACGCCTATGGACAATTCAGCAATGGGCCTAGTGTCCATTATAGCTGCTGGTTAAGAGTTAGGCATGTATATTGAGTGCTTCCTTCTGGCATGTTCTCCTCTTGTCGCTTCTTGCACTCGCTGTTATTCCGCTCGTTCATGCATTGAAAAAGTACACTTTTCATTTGATTGATTGCTGTGCCGGTAACAGGCTCAAGGCAGCTGTGATACTTCAGCAACCGGTTCTCGCATCATGCTTCCAGCATCATCGGCAGCAGAAAACCTCGATGAGAAACCGAGCCTTATGCTTCAGGACAGCGAGCGGATCATTCTTGACCGTCAGCTCAACGGAATTCAACATGGAGTCGAGAAGGGAAAATTGGGTCCTTGGACCTATGCCACACGATGGGACAAGGTGACTCTCATCTTGAGCACCATCTGTGGCATTCTAGCGGGGGCTGCGAACCCTCTCCTCGTTGTGAGTTTTGTCCTAAAGAGCAGTTCAGCATTGCTTCCACGGTAACAGATTGGAAAAAGAAAGAAAAAAGCACAACACTGACGAAGCTCACAGGTCATTTTTGGTCAATTGGCTGGAGCCTTTACTAGCTTCGCGAATGGCTCCGTCCCTGCAGAAGTGCTTCGTTCCGATACTAAAAAGTATTCGCTCTACTACGTCTACCTTGCCATCGTCGAGTTCGTTCTCATCTACGTAAGCACTGTCGGTTTCTACTGGTCTGGTGAGCGCATAGTGCGCCGCATGCGAAGGGCATATCTTAAGGCCATGGTCCGCCAGAACATCAGCTTCTTCGACACTCTAGGCATCGGCAAGGTCACTACTCATATAACTTCCGACATGACTACGATTCAGGAAGCTTTGACGAGCAAATTTTCCATTGCTGTGACCGCTGTATCCAACTTCTTGTCGGCTTTTGTCATCTCCTTCATCATATACCCTCGCCTAGCTGCAATTCTTTGCAGCGTCATGGTAGCCATGCTGGCTGTGACCACCACCGCTACGCGATTTGCCGTCAAGCACGACAAAACCTCGAAGCAGTTGTACTCTACCGCTTCCAGCGTCGCACAGGAGGCGATCGAATCCATCAGGCACGTCACAGCTTACGGCAGCCAGAAACAGTTGGCCGACAGATATGAAGACTTTTTGCGTGCCGCTGAGAAGTCTGGAGTCAGGTCCAGGATTTGCATCGCGCTGATGATAGGCTGGTTCAGTGCTATGCCCTGCTTTGCCTATGCCCTCGGCTGGTATGCTGGTGGCATCTCTCTAAGCAAAGGCGAAACGTCCGTTTCGGCCATTGTCAGTGCCACGGTGGGCATCGTCAACGGCGCTTTTGCCATGTCCCGTGTCATCCCGACCATTGAAAGTTTCGTGTCCAGTTTGACCAGTGCAAGTGCCACTTTCGAGATCATCGAGAGGCGTTCACCGCAAGATCCTTTCTCAGATACTGGTTTGACTCCTGTCTCGGCGGAAGGAAACATCGAGCTCAAGAGTGTTGAAGTCATCTACCCTTCCCGGCAGGATGCCAAGGTGCTGAAGGGAGTCGATATACAAATTCCAGCCATGAAGACGACAGCTCTGGTCGGTCTTTCCGGCTGCGGTAAGAGCACAATCTTTGGTCTACTCGAACGCTTCTACGAGCCTACAGCAGGATCTGTGCTTCTCGATGGGCGTGAACTGCAGAACCTGAATCTGCGATGGCTGAGGAATCAGATGGCCTACGTTGGCCAGGAACCAACGCTGTTCAGCACGACAGTTTTCGAAAACATTCGTCACGGATTGATGAATACGACCTTGTCAGGTAAAACCTCTGAACAGATCAAGGAGCGCGTGATTGCTGCGGCCAAGATGGCGAATGCCCATGATTTCATATCTGCGCTTCCAAACGGATACGATACTGAAGTCGGTGAGAAGGGTCTCTCCCTCTCTGGAGGACAGCGTCAAAGAATTGCAATTGCACGTGCCGTCGTGTCAGATCCCAAGATACTTCTCTTGGATGAAGCTACATCTGCTCTGGATACCCGCTCAGAGAAGGTTGTCCAGCAGGCCTTGGACAATGCAGCCAAGAACAGGACAACCATTGTCATTGCGCATCGTCTGTCAACTATTCGCGATGCGGACAACATCATCGTGATGCAGGCTGGCAAAGTCATGGAGCAGGGAACACATGGCGTTTTACTTGCTCGGAACGGCATTTATGCAGATCTGGTCGAGAAACAACAAGTGATGGATAGTGTTGAGAAGGATGAAGGTGCTGGCTCTATATTTGGAGAAAAGGCGCCAACGAAGATGAGCCAAATAAAC
The DNA here is from genome assembly GCA_027478595.1 of Erythroxylum anguifugum. NCBI lineage: Eukaryota > Viridiplantae > Streptophyta > Magnoliopsida > Malpighiales > Erythroxylaceae > Erythroxylum > Erythroxylum anguifugum. The sequence goes on from JANIPN010821656.1 coordinate 24,932, forward strand.
GAGTCTGTCGTGGACCCAGATGTCGACCATGATGATGTCTCTGATAGAGCCGTTCCTGCTACTGAGAAAGATGGGCGCTTGGCGAAGAAGAAACAGCTTAAACCTTCACTCTGGCTCGCAATACGGGTGATTTTAAAGCTAAACCGTCCGGAAATTTGGCTCCTGATAGGAGGTCTGGTCGCAGCATTCTTCACGGGTTTCCACCTCCTTCTTCAAGCGGTGTTCTTCGCCGAGATTCTCGATGCCTTTTCAATGACTGATCGTGAGAGCATGGTCAGACACGTCAACTTCTGGGCGCTGATATTCGCAATGACTGGCATCTATTCCTTCATCACATCTTCAGCCAACGGCATCTTCTTCGCTTACTCTACTGAGCGTCTGGCTCGCCGTGTTCGCGATGTGACATTGCGAAATATTCTTCGTCAGAATATTGGCTACTTTGATGACAAGTCGCGCAGCACAGGCCGAATGGCGTCAAAATTGAGCAGTAGCGCTTCAGACCTTGCTGGGATGGGTGGTCAAGTGATTGGCAGCATGCTAACGTTTACGGCGACCATTGGTCTCAGCCTTATCCTGTGCCTGGCTATTGGATGGAAGCTTTCACTGGTCTGTCTTGCCATCATACCCTTCATCGCTGGCCTTGGTTGGGTGCGGATGCAGTTCATCTCTGTCTTTGATGGCAAGATTCGTCTGGCTGGCGAGCGAGCAGCGGCATATGCCAGCGAGGCTGTCAGCGCTATCCGGACCGTTGCGGCTGGCGGACTCGAGAATTATGTGCTCGACAGCTATCGAGAGATGCAGGCTGAGCAGGCAGCAGAGTCCCTGCCAGCCATCTTGAGAGCCTCTGCTCTTTATGCAGCGTCGCAAGGCATCAATTTTCTTGCTGCAGCACTCGTGTTTTGGTATGGCAGCAGCCTGCTCGCCAGCGGTGAATACACACTGACACAGTACTACATCTGCTTTATCAGTCTGATTTGGGGCAGCCAGATCGCCGGCGCGCTATTCAACTTTGCTCCAGACTTGAGCAAGGCGGCTCACGCAGCCTGTGATCTGAAGGTCCTGTACGACAGGACGCCGGAAATCGACTCCTGGAGCAATTCAGGACAACGTATGGCGAAAGAGAGCTGTGAGGGCCACATCAGGCTAGAGGGGTTGTCGTTTGCCTATCCGTCCAGGCCTGACGGTATCGTGTTGCACGACCTCGACCTCGACATCCCGGCCGGCAAGTTTGTGGCTCTTGTCGGCTCCAGCGGCAGTGGAAAGAGCACCATTCTCGGCCTCCTCGAGCGTTTCTACGATCCGACCCGAGGCCGAATCACGTTGGATGGGCAGGACATTTCCAGTCTGAACATCAACGAGTATAGACAGATGTTGTCACTAGTGAGCCAGGAACCTGCAATCTACTCTGGCACCATACGCGAAAACCTGACGACTGGTCTGGATCCGAACAGACCAGTAACCGAAGTGGACATCATTGCTGCATGCAAGGATGCGAACATCTACAGCTTCATCACCTCACTGCCACAGGGTTTTGAAACGTTGGTCGGTTCGAGCGGCAGCATGCTTTCAGGTGGACAGAAGCAGCGTCTGACCATAGCTCGCGCCCTGTTGCGTGCTGCACCAGTGCTGATTCTCGATGAGGCAACGGCAGCACTCGACAGTGAAAGTGAGAAGTTAGTGCAAGAGGCGCTGAACGCGACAAGTCGGGGACGTACGACGATAGCAATCGCGCATCGGCTGTCTACTGTTCAACACGCGGATATCATCTACATGCTCGACAGAGGCAAAGTGGTGGAAAAGGGTTCACATGCAGAACTCATGAAAATGAGAGGCGCGTACTTCAGCCTGGTGCAGATTCAGGGTCTGTAAGCTTTGAGTCATGGAAAAGCTTTGCCACCATGCGCATATGCAGGCTGTGTTTTATAATGTGGAGTTGAATTGCAGACGATTGATTTTATGGGAAAGCGGTAGACAGACCTTTCCCTCATGTTGCTCTAGCCATCGCCATCCTGACTGCTCTGGCTATGAAATTCCCGTGTCAGCGGCACTATTTCCACTGCCTGATTTTGGAGAAACTGTCTACTACCTAGGTAAGTAGAAATCGTATTTCTGTCCTTAAAGAGGGCTCCGAGTGTTTTACAGGCGTTGCGGGTACCAACTCTCTGCTGCAGCTCACTACGAGCCTCGGCATACTTAGGGGGAGACATATACCCATACCCACGCGCTAGCTATTTTAGGCCTTTATAACATAATTACACTATTTTATAAGATCACTAAATCATTACCTTAGTATCACATATATATATAGTTATACATACGTATATATACATTCACACATATACATACATATACACACATATACACACATATACACACATATATACATATGTATACACGCACACGTGTACACACATATATACATATATATACACATACATATATACACATATATATACGCACACGTGTACACGCACACGTACGTGCGCGCGGCGAGTACCGACCGAATTAAGAGAGAACTTAAGTACTTACTCGTGCATATAACAATTCATATTAATAGAAGTACCTAAGGTTAACTTGTGATCTTTCGTGAGCTCGGTCGGCTCGAGTAGTTGAATGGCTTAGCTGGCTCAGTTGACTAGGCTTGGATGGCTTAGTTGACTCAGTTAACTTAGTTGATACACGCGGCCCGTTGGCTTAGCGGCTCAGTAGCTCAGTGGCTTAGTGACTTAGTGGCTCAGCGGCTCAGCGGCTCAGCAGCTTAGTAGCTTAGCTGACATAGCTTAGTTGATTCGACTGTCCTAGTTGACTCGGCTAGCTTAGCTGGCTTAGTTGACTTGACTTGACTGGCCCTCGGTGAAGATTGGACGGAAGGGTTGATAAGTCGTTGGGTACTTCTGCGGCTACTAAGATTATTTTTTAAAATGGGTATATTCTGTCCATATAATTTATATTGTCGATCTTTCATTAGAGGTGGCTAGCTCGTGGGTATGGGTATGAGTCTCCCCAAGCATGCCGACGATCCTGGAGGTATCTGTTGGCACCACGAAGCCGCCGAGTCCGCTCCGAGTAGTCACTCAGGGAGCAGACATGATGAGATGTAAGGCGCGCGCCGGAGCTGACGGGTCATGTAAATAACTTTTAGGCTCTCAGCGAGCCTGAGACTCTCTTTCTCTCTTCTCCCTCACGTTGGAATTATAATTCTATGCCGCGTATATGCTTGTAATACCTCTATTGCTTCATTCAATTCCGTAGCACTCGTAATCAGTATCCTACACGTCATGTGAAAAATAGCACGTTAAACTACCAATCAAGTTCTGCAGGGGATCAGGATCGACGCCTATATGGGCTCTACAGGGATTTCTACATCCAACAGACATTATTGTCCAGACTGTCCCTGATCCAAAAGTCCATAATCCCATGAATTCGGGCTCATCGAGCCGCTTGGAGTCGGCAAACATGGTGTATAAAGATGCTGCAATCCTCATTCCTGAGAACGTCACCGACAAACGGTCTGAAGCGCATGTAAGCCGCCACGTCGTGATGACGGCTCAATAGTCCTGAGTGTGCTGCGCAGCAAATAATCAGCGATGAGTTCAAGAATGGCTAAAGTTGTGGAAGACAAGCTGCAGAGTCCGTTTGTAGACATCAGCTGACGAGGGACGCCTCAATTATGAAGACAATTGAACCAGCTTGCAAGTCAATGTCAATCCAGCTGTCATGAGCATTTCTCGTTGCTGGCTCCGAGTTCAGGGCCTGACAGACGCTGCACGATGAACTGTTTCTGCTGTTTGGGAGGAAGCAAAGTCGAAATACTCGAAGACGCAGTGGGTTCACCTAACCATCGGTGTACTTTGAGCATATACTATCCAAATCATACAGAGTGGAAACACCCTCGATATCCCTTGTTTGTTCAGACATTGAGCACCTAATCCTCTCCATATATGGCGAATCGTAGAGTCATAGATAGGCCGGCGTCGGTGTTCTAATCCTCTCAGTAGAATTGCTCATCTAGAATCAGGAATTGTGCAACAGACCTTAAGATACACTGCTACACGCATTTGATGTTGCAGCCATACTACTAATCACAGCACTTTGATCCTCGGCTCAATCCCTTTCGCTCACTAAAACCATCAGGGTTTGATGCCAGCTTATCGCCGGACACATCCGAAGCACTACACGTGATGGAATGCGGCTCTGAACGCGTCTTCGCCTCTCATCACAATCAGACACGCAGACATGCAGACACGCATCACAACAACGTTTCACTCAAGAACATCCTAGCTATGAAGTTGAAGTTGAGAATTGTTGAGTTCAGCTCCTGGAAATAGTCTGATCCACCTGAGCAGTGACCTCGATTGTACCAACAAGTATCGATCTGCCTCTGTACCTCTCGTCAGCTCGGCGTACTGTCAGATCGTGGCCGGCCCAATGCGAGAGAATCGTTCAATGCACAGGTAGCCGAACAGTGATCAAGACTTGTCGGTGAAGTCTGATAGACTGGGACTTTTGTACTGCAATAATGTATCCAGTTCGAGGGCCATCAACTTCTGTGTCGATCATCTCTTATGCCCTTGCCGCTAGCTTTGCGAACAATATCAAATTTTTTCATTGCTCTCGGAACTTCTGTGACCAGCCGATTCTAGTTCGATGTTGACACAGAATGTCGGGACTATCGTTATTGTCATGCCTGAGTGCAGGGTCCTGGAGTCAAGGTCGAGCTACTGCGAAAATGCTTCTACTAGATCATGACCGGCCATCTATTTCCTCCTCATCTCCACTCACGGATCATGCTCATGCAGGCTACCTACAGTCTTAACAGGCTTGGGCCAGCTCAATTGCTATTCGTCCTGAGGCCATGGCACAAAAAACCTACAAGGGTTCTTCAGTTGTCATCCGAGGCGCTAGATATCAGCACTAGACCAAGACTGCCCGTTCCAGGGAACAGAGACTCAGGCCAGGCGCACAAAATGCGAGGAAGATTCAGCTCTAAGGGGGCGGACATTTTGACACCAAATGAGAAGGGAATCCTCCATCGGCCTCGATCTCATTGAGACTGATGAAGATGCGGTTCAAAACTCATGCAGATCGTGGTCCTTCTCGAAGTGAGAGATGATATAAAAGCTTGTTCTTGTATTGATTTTCTACGGCTTGTATGGCTGACACGATGGCGCCTACCGCTTGAGCATCCGCTGAATTTTTCTGCTTGAATCTCCACAGATTGCATGGCTTTCCTGCCGCCCGTTGGCTGACAAGCCAGACAAGCTTCCCTGAGGACGCCACTCTGTTCGAGGGATAAATAAACTGTTGAAGCCCTCATGATATGACTGTTATGTCTGTGCCACTTTCTGGCTCTTCGTCAACTTACACTTGGCGTCTTACAGCGACTCGTCGCATTGCCTTCACACTACTTATCAGAAAAGACAACAGATTCTAGCCTGGAAGATGACTGAGGCTCGGTCACGTACGCTTGACTGTGAGGATGACTGGTCTCAGATCTCCAACAAGGTCGAGAGGAAACGAGTGCAGAATCGGTTGGCTCAGAGGAATTACCGTTGGTTCTGTCCATTTTGATGCTCTTGACTTATTACTGACCAAGTCTATAGGAAAAGGGATCAAAGCGAGGTTGAAGGAGCTGGAGCGTCTAGCCTCACGCGAAACCTCTACATCAGCTGAGGTGACAACGCAGCTGTCTCCAAACGCCCCTGACGTCCCCAACACCCCAACTCACGACTCATGCTCGCCAGAACAGGAGTATTCAGCAGGCTCAGTCGCAAATGTGACGGACGTAGCGTCCCTGGATGCTCCCATGCCCGGGACTGGGTTTCCGCATGATGAACCTGCTGCTGCTACTTGCATGTGCCATCATTCTCATACCCGTGCTTTCCCAGCCCATGCACCCGCTCTAGACTATTCTGGTGGGAACGTTCATATGAGTCTTGACCCGGCCCTACATGTCATGCACGGCCTGCCGTTCGCAAATGCTTTCGCAATTCACGATTCCAATTGGCCTGAGGAAGGAAGTGTGTCACCGAAAACCAACCTGTTAACGCAGGTTTATGGCAACCCACAGAGCATATCGAGCGAGCTCCACGCCGCCGGGTTTCAGGGTCTTTCTGGCGAGATGGATGGTCTGGGCCGATGTCTGGATCATCATCGGCAGGCGGCGGAGTGCCACAATGTTCAACCGTACGCAAAGTCTCAAACTTCATCTGGCAGCATGTCTGATCCAATTGGTCGGTCCGGGGAGAAAAAAGCAATGTCAGATCGAATAATGCCCAGCGACTCGGTTTCTCTACACGAGACCGAGACCAATGCCGGCACTATATCATCACGTACGTCGGTTTCTCAGCACGGCAGCGCAGTGTCTCGAAGCCTGGGCGCCAACAAAAATCGCTCAACAGGCGACCCACCAACGGAGCTTAGCTCAAGGATCGTGTCGGCCATTGCAATGATTCGAGAACTAGGCTTCTCTGGAATTGACGACCTGACCTCGCAATTTTACACAGCCAATCTACAGGACCGACCGTTGCTTGCAGACGCTCAGCGCATCTCGCGTCGCCGCGGTCTCACCTACATACTAGCCAAGCTCCGAGAGCACTCCAAAAATGACTGGACCAATTGGGAGGCGCAGGGTTACCGGGAAGAGATTGTCCGGGCCGCTGAAGACATCCTAGGTGAAGAATGCCGCCGATTCTCCGAGAATGACGATGCGCGCGGCGGCAGCAAGAGTGGGGAGAACGTTACGGAGTTGAAGCGGCATTTTCAAGAAGAGGTGAGCAGGCTTGTCATTGTCCCGCGTGAAATCGTTCGACAACCCCCCACTGACATTTGATACGAAGCTACCCAACCTATACGGTCTCCTCAGTGTGCTTAGCTCATCGTCACAGCAGTGGGGCGAGATGGATCACTCTGAGGTGATTGTTCACGCCATCGGCTCTTTGCTGCGCGGCTCCAAGTGCATCAAAGAGAACGCGGATGGCCAAGATTGGGTGATCTAAAAACATCTGAGGATATTAAACCGTTTCACTCTTCTGATTTGCCAAACAGCGGATGATTATCTGAAGCGGAAAGTCAACTAGGCTTTTTTATAATATAAACAGTTCCGTAATGAAACAGCAAGGCGCAGGTGAAAGTTAGTTGAAGAGACTAAAGAGGCTAATAATTTTGGCATTTTACATGATCTTGTTTTCGATTTCCGACATGTTGCTACGACAAATTTTATAAGTCCTGAGCACGCACAAAGAGAGACTCACCCGGCGCGGCCGTGAAGCGAGATGGCACAGGTCTCTGCGTTTGCAGTGATGGTGGCCTTGAACTTATCAGCTCAGGTTCAATCTATTTCTTCTCAAATCTGATCACAAAGAGCAAGTGGCGACCCCAACAGTATGACTGAGAAGGCATGTCATCACATGATCGTTCAAAACACAGGGGAAGATCAAAGACAGGATGAAGGTCCAAACCCAACGATGAAGGCAAAGTGACCGCCATTTCGCCATGTCCAAATCCGAAGCACGTCAGTCAATCATGAAGCACGTCACGACGTCAAGTCACAACAATCGTCTCTCAGAAGTAACTGCAGGCAAATCACGGCGAGCCGCTCGACTGACTATGATATGAGCACAGTGCGCCCAGTAACGGCCACCTTTTCGACTGAGCGAATAACAACATGCGGGGAAACGGTGAGCTTCCAAAGGTGAACAGCGCAACAGGACTGCAGGCCATCAACATATGTGTGAACGAGGGGTTGGGTACTGCCGATGGCAGCCGAGCGTGTTTGTCATGCCAGTGAGAGGTGAGGTGACTGAATAGGCAAATGTGATACTGACATACCATGGCTTGAGCCATGTGGTTTGACGCTGCGAGTGGCTTAGTGATGACTATCATGTCCATGGCAATTGAGATGCCGTGTGCTTGCTTGCTACTCTTGCTGCTCCTCGTATATGCGGCTTGCTCGCTTTCTTGTGATGGCTTATGTGCAGTATTAAGTGAGTGAACTTTCAGAAGTTACTGAATCCTGGTCGTGCTGAGTGTGATATTACTCACTCTTTCTGACCATCTCAGCATTGGGTGAGAATTGAGATCTAGGAAGAAGGTGTCCCGAAGCCATGTGATTGACAAGAACGGCTGTCAGCGATCCCTTTGAAAGCACCCTGTCCATCCACGGCACTCCTGTCCCTGCTTCTCCACGATGACAATGCGACATGATGCAAGTTCGAGGAAAAAGAGGGAAAGAAGTGTCACAAAGTCAAGAAGATTCATGAGGCTCCTCAGTCCTATATGGTCCAAAGCGTCGTCACCCATACAAACTCGTACTAACAAGGACTAGACAACTAACAGTGACATGCGCGCTACAAGACGCGACTTCAACTGCTGAGGACTTCTCACTACACACTATCTAAAATGCGGCAAGTCAATTCCAAATCCCCAAATATTTGTCTTCGTTTGCTTCGCTCGCTTCCTCCAAGTTTGAGCCCTCCCTGTTGCAACTATCCCCCTCCCGGACGCCATTCCTGCAGAAAATAAGAGCTAGTCTAAGGACTTCTTCGTTTTGGCGTCCCGAGCTGGCAACCTGATGCGGTCTACAGCAGGAGCAATGGCGGGAATCCCGGAGAAGCCAGGAAGACAAGACACCTTCTCCCCAAGTACGTCTCGAGAACGGTCTGTCGTCTGAAAGACCCTTTTCGCATCGAGCTAGCCATTCCTTGTTCCCCAGATCACTTTTCCGACTCCTTAGACGGACCCGAACGCATGGTGTTGAATGTAAACATTGCCACATGGCTGTCTCTCGAAAGGCTGTCCGTCGGCTATCCAAGGCACACCAAGCTGTGGGCAAAAAGTGAGCGCCTCTTGGTCGTCGCCTACGTCCAGGATCAGATACCTACCAACATACCTATCAACATACCTGCCAAGATGTCTATCAATGTACCTGCCATTATACCAACTTGTGTATCTACTTCAATAGATGAAGTAGTATACCGTTCAGTATGTAGCAGAATACCCATTCATATAAACCGAAGGCTATAATTTTGAGTATATAGAGGTATACGGGGCAAGGTACCTAACAACGATAGCGAACGCGGTAGCTAGGAAAGACCGCTCGCTTCTTGCTCTCCGCTTGACATACACTCTAACAGACAGACACATGCATACACACTGATGCTTGAGACCGATTCGAGCAGTTTGAGCTGTACCGCCATTCTGACCTCCGCTCCCGATGGATCGTTTCCTGCACTCCCACCCTTGCCAGTTCAAGGGAAGGACAATGATCTTGAAATGATCTTCCTGCATAAACCTGGAAACAAATTGCCGGAACTGATCATCGACGAACTAGTGAACAGGGATGAAGAAGTCATCATGTCATGCCATGTCATTCTAGGCAATCAGCTCTTCACCTCACGGCCGAACCTCATCCGTCTTAAGACTAGACACCCAGGTAGTCCCTAGCTCCCGACCGTTCCAAGGCCTTACTGAACAGACCCACGGCCTCGGGGTCCTGCAGCATCGGCATGCCGCTGTTCATGCCGCCAGAAAAGCCAGGCAAGCCAGGCGTGACAGGCGTAGGCGAGTCCGAAGGCGAGGTCGGCGGGTGGACGACGAGATCCGTCGCGCGCAGCGTGGCTCTTCCGACGCTGTTTCTAGATTCTGAGGTATTGCATGTCAGCGGCCAAATCTGAGTCCCTAGAATGGGGAGGGAGGGGGGACGTGTGTCTCTCTATGAGATAGCAAAAAAAAAAAAAAAAAAGACTCACCGTTCGGATAGGAGATATCGATGTGCGTGATTGGGTTCAGCCCCGCTGTCCTCCGCACATGCGACACGTACGCGGCGCTCATCAGCGACGCGGGGATGCTGTGGTCTGGCAGGTTCGACGCCAGGTCGTCCATGCCCTTGACGCCGTCTAGGAAATCAAGCGCCTCGGACAGGATGCCGCGCTTGACGTTCTCGACCAGCAAGCCCGGCATTTTCGTGTTGTCTTTTTGTTGTTGTTGTTGCTGCTGTTGCTGCTTCCCCTTCTCCACCTGCTCCCGCTCCTGCTCCATCTGCTGCCCCTCCCTCTCCCTCCTCCTCCTCCTCTCCTCCAAATCCGCAACAGTGTAAACTCTCAACGGCTCCCCCTCGCCCAGCATCCCACAATTGCGCCACACCTGAACCTCGAAGTGGTTATCACTGCCCAGCTCCCTCGTACTGGGCTTGCTGCGATCATGGCGATCGTTCGCCTGGCGGGAATCAATCACCACCGTCTGGAACGGGCCACTCCTAATCTCATGCGCCTCATGCTTGACCCTCCCGCAGCCCTTGTACAGATCCGGGCCTTGCTCATCATCACCGCCACCGCTGCCAGCTAGCGTGGAGTGGGGGAGGGGGTGTTCGATCCACGAGCGCCGCGCAAACCCGTTGTGAAACAGATTCAGCTGCGCCACCGCCACGCTCAGCCCGCCCCGCTTGAACGTGATCTGCAGCATGGCGTCCATCTCGCCCATGTCGTGCATGAGCCAGCGCAGCTCCTCGTCGCTGTATTTGCAGTGCTCGTCGTACTCCTGAGCGCCGAGCGCGCGCCGGTGCTCCTGGTTGGTGAAGGCGCCCAGGAAATCGTTGGGCCGCACGAACGTGGACACAACCTCGATCTCGTCAGGTCGCTTGTCGGCGTCCCAGCCGGCTCTGAGGAAGCGGTACGCCGTGTCGAGGAAGTGGTAGCCGCTGTGCGACACTTTGCCGTACCCGTACCGGAACGGGTGGTAGTGCTGCTCGACTACCTCGGCGGGCAACCGCCACTGGCCGTCGCAGTGCGTCGAGATCAGGCTCGTCACGGGACACCCCGTCCTTGCGCGGATGTCGTCTATGAACTCGGTTGTGCCGTAATAGCCCGGGTGGTAGCGCCGATGGCTGTTGATGAGGAAGAAGGTGCGCTTGTGCGCCTGGAGGGCCGTGTACGCGTCCAGCAGCTCGTTGTAGTCGTCCGCAATCCCCGCGGCTTGCCGCATGCTGTTGCACGCGTCGCGCCGCGTCGTGATCGGCTTGTCCATGATCACGTGCAGGCCGAGTGCCAGGGCCCATAGGCCGTAGGGCTTGTGGCACTCCGGTTCGGTCGAGATGATGACGCAGTCCACCTGTAAGCGGTGGACGAGGCGCGTGAGGTGCTCCCGCACGAGCTCGGGCATGGTTTGAGAGAAGGGTGGCACGAAGACGAGCTCGGCGGAGGGGAGGTGCGTGGCTGCATACTGTGAGAGGGACCGCTTGTTGGCGAGGATGTCGATGGCGGCGACGATTGTGCCCCGTTGGGAAGACGCGAGGTCTTTCATGTGCTTGATGAATGTCCGCTTCGCGTGAGGGCCTATGCCTGTGGAGATGGGTCAATGATTTGGACTTGGTTGGTCTGATCAGTAGAGACTTTTTTACCTACCTACAAGGAGAAACCTCACCGGCTGTTTGGACGGCATTTCTAGAGTAACGCTCGGCATTATGGATGAAATACTTGAGAACTCGTATATAGATGACAGAAACGATTGGGAGTGTAGACGAAACAGCAGATAAAGGGAAACGGTTCTGTCGATTTTCGTAGAGAAGCAGAAGCTCAACAGCCACCGCGTGCACACAGAAGCAAATCGAGGCTCAGAGGAGGGAGGAAGGCTATAGATTCTTAGGGAATGTAGAGACAAAGGAGAGCGAAAACAGAGTGTCATATATAGGACATCGGCACCACAAAAATGGCAAAAGCAGTTCAAATTCTCGCGCTGCGAACATCTTGAAAGACACCCTTGTGATAGTCCCCAGCTCAGTAAAGGCGAGCATGATCTGAATGACAAGCAAACGTCGGGATGGATATAGCCAAGTACAGAGAGACGTTCGGGGGAGAGTACTCCCTCGCTCGCTCCCTCGCTCAGACAGAGAACAAGACTGCTTGTTGAGCACGTTCTGTGCTGTCCGTCAGTCAGTCTGTCTGTCTGTACCTGACAAAACGGTAGCAACAGGTGAAGCTGAGGAACATCGACCAGCAGTAAACGCAAACAGTTCTCATCCAACAAGCAGCAATCTGTCAGGTCATCAAAGACACCAAACTCGCAGTCGCAGGCTTTCCAGGACTGTCAAGGCCTCTACAAAACTCGATCGGTACATTTTTCCAATGAGTCCCAATAACGGTATCCACCCACGCAGACGCATATGAATCAAGACTCATGTCAACAGACCGTCACTTTAAGGATGTCAGATCCAGGAATCGCGAATGGGGTAATAGTCGCCGCTGCAGGGTCACAATACGAGTCTGAGCGTTCAACACGGTCGTTGTTGACGTTGACTTTGAAATGTTCGGAAGTGTAGTCCTGAGATACGCTTACGTAAGAAGCTTGATTGGGGGTGAGTTTCTGGAGCTTACTTATTTTGCGGGTACAGTCAGAAAAACAGGGTCAGGATTGTGGATGATCTGATGCCCAATGTGTAAGCCTCTGGACGAACGCAGCCTGGTTGATCATGCCGTGAGGCGCTTTCGATGTGTACAGTAATGGCTTGCATGGCTTGCTGGCTGTGGAAGAGATGCTGATCTCGAGTCAAGATGGCAAAATCACCCAGTCTTGAGAGTCCTGCCGTGAGATGGAGGCCATTATGTGATTTGGACATGGCATTCCTCTATTGCGAAACCTATTCTTTCTTACTGCACTGTGTTTTGTCGTTCTCTCATCTCGAGAGAAAAGATCTGTTTGAGTTGTTCGCATGATCATTCGTCTGACAGGGGATAGATCTGCGCCCTGGCATAGTTTGTACTTTCTTTTCCATCAGCGATATCGCTCGTATCCGTCTTGACTAGTAAGAATCCAATACTGCATGTTGAGTTGATCTATTTGAGCTGCTACTCCTGGGATTCATGTTCAATCAACGATCTATCACGCACGACGCATTCTGCTCCCTTTGTTCATCTGTAGCGCAGCTGGCATGATGCCGGGGGTAGTCGAGCCTGAGAGCACCACGATGTCTCAGTCCAACGGAGTTTCCCGCAGCTCCAAACAAAACGACAACAACGCATCACCACCGCCACCGCCACCCACCTCTCTCGACGCCTCCAAGCTCGAGTACCACTTCACCAGCCACCCACGCCCGATCCCAGCCCCCGACTCAGCGGAACTCTGGGCCCAAGGCGAAGCGACCGACCACATGATCCTCGCCCGCTACGACTCCGCCCAAGGCGGCTGGCAGACTCCCCAACTCGTCCCCTACGGTCCCCTCACCCTCATGCCGACCGCATCCGCCCTACACTACGCAACCGAGTGCTTCGAAGGCATGAAACTGTACCGCGGCCACGACGGGCGCGCACGCCTCTTCCGGCCCGACCGCAACGCCGCACGCATGGTCTCATCCGCCACGCGCGTCTCGCTGCCCGCATTCCCTCCCTCTGAGCTGGTAAAGCTGATCGACGCGCTGGCCGCCGTCGACGCGCCGCGCTGGCTGCCCGCGAATAAGCCCGGCGGCTTCCTGTACGTCCGCCCCACGTTCATCGCGACGCAGCCGTCGCTAGCCGTCAAGAAGGCGAGCGAGGCCCTGCTGTACGTTATGCTGGTGTGTTTCCCGGAATTCGACAAGCCGAGCGGGAGTTTGGGGCCTGCACCCGTCTCCTCTTCCCCTACGAACAACGGCAACAACACCAACGGAACGGGGAAGACGACAAAGAAACGCCCCGGTCTGCGCCTGCTCGCATCAGAAGAAGAAGACATCGTGCGCGCCTGGCCGGGCGGGTTCGGCAACTCGAAAGTCGGAGCGAGCTACGGGCCGTCGATCGTCGCCAGCGGCGCCGCCGCCGCGAGAGGGTTCGACCAGATCCTGTGGCTGTTCGGGGAGGAGGAGTGGGTCACCGAGGCTGGCGCGTGCAACTTCTTCGCCGTCGTGCGGGGGAGAGGCGAGGCTGGTCGGACGCAGCTGATCACGGCGCCGCTGGAGCATCAGGTCATTTTGCCTGGCGTGACGCGCGCGAGCGTGCTGGAGACGGCGCGGGAGATGATGGCGGACGAGCTGGACGTGGTGGAGCGCAAGTTTCCCATGCGTGAGCTGGTCGAGGCGGGGAGTGAGGGCAGGCTGAAAGAGTGCTTTGCCTGCGGGACGGCGTTTTTTATCGCGCCCGTTGGCGAGATCGTGTATAGGGGCAGGTCGGTTGAGGTGCCTCTGGGGAAGGAGGGGGTGTGTGGCGAGGTGGCGGGGAGGTTGAGGGAGAGGTTGAGCGGGATCATGTTCGGTGAGATTGAGCATGAGTGGGGGTATAAGATTGAGGAGACTGGGCCGAAGATGTTGACAACGTAGGTGTTTTTTTGGGGATTTTATCATGGTTGATTTTTGAAACGTGGACAATTAATAGACGGGAAGTTCATCCTGTCTCATCAATTGGTATTCTTGTGGATGACGGTAGTGATGATTACGATGATTATAGTGATTATAATGATTATGATTTCGCTTATATGCAGAGCTCACCCTTTAAGTCAGACGAAATGGTAGTGATCTAAGACACATTATAGCGAGACAGTTTGCTGCTCAATTTTGAACGTGAAGCTGTGCTTTGACATTTCAGACACTTTTGACTTCTCAATCAAAGAAAATTCTGGCGAGAGGTTTCGGTAATTCAAAATGGGGGACCAGATGCTCGTTAGAGGATGAAGATTTATAGATTTAACACCTCTCCCGGTCCATGCAGCATGAGAACATGTATCTTGCATGTGGAGTTCTAAGATTTTCTTGCACTCTTCGTACGAACCTCTTGGCGACTACGATGAAAAGAGTGTCGAGCTCTCAAATACTGTTCTGCATGGACTCTACTTCATAACATCTCCAATCACACAGGAAGTGATGCAAACTCATCGCAAATGTCGATCAGCTTGTCGTGGATGCCTGGTTCCTGTCGAACGAATCAGTGTACGTCAACAATTCAGAGCCATTCACAGATCTCACCGCCGCCGAATGACCAGCATCCTGGATGAAGAAGATTCTGCTACTAGTCATCAGCTTGTGCACTCTCCACGCTCCCTTTGGTGGACAGAGCAAATCGTAACGGCCGTTGACGATGGCGCACGGAATGTGCTTGATCTTTTCCACCTGTTCCGGCTCCAGAAAGTTCATCTCCGTGAGCCAACCGCCATGAGAGTTGTAATGCCCGTCGATCCGGACGGTAGCCAGCAGCTTCTCCTCCTCTGCCTCTGTCATCGGAGCGTCGCCCTCATCTTCATCTGGGACCAGTCTGCTCAATCTCCCGCCCCACCTGTCGTACACCTTCGCAGCCGCCAGCTCTGTCGCACGGTCCCCGCACGTGAACCGCTTGAAGAAGCTGTCCGTAATGTCTTCGCGCTCGCTCTCTGTCAAATGTCCAATGACCTCGTCGTACACTTCTGGGTCGAAGACTCTCGTGCGTTCCCAGACGCCGTTGATGTCGGGATCCTCCCTGGTCTTGATGGCGAGGCCGCGGAGTGTCAGGCTCACGACAGCTTCTGGATGTTCTTGCGCATAGCAGAGGGCCAGGGCAGTGCCCCACGAGGCACCGAACACGTGCCATCGATCGATGCCGAGGTGCTTGCGCAGAGCGTCAATGTCAGAGACGAGGTGTGGCGTCGTGTTTTCTCGGATATCTCCTGGAGGAAGTGACTGGCCGCATCCTCGCTGGTCGAAGAGGACCACCCGGTATATTGCTGGGTTGAAGTAGACCGTGTTCTTCTGGATGGCAGAGCCACCAGGGCCACCATGGATGAAGACGACTAAGCGGATTCAGTTCATGTCTGGTGCGGGATGCATGTCAAGCAAACATACCTGGTCTGCCGTCTTTTTTTCCATACTGCTCGTAGTGGATTTGGTGGATTGAGCCTACCTCCAGAAAGCCGGAATCGTATGGTGGACCGTGCCGGTAGCCTCTTTTCTCCACTTGTGCCATGGTGGACGTCCGTGAAGTGATTCTGTGAGCAAATAGGTGAACAGTTGAACTCAGAAATCTCTTGACAGAGATCCTAACTGAACCCGTTGCCCATGCAGCACTGCTCCGAGCACAGCTGATGAGGTCGAGCAAGTCTCTCACATGCTCACGTCGGTCTGCTGATCATACCCCACATCACCGATTCAAAGAGAGTCCCGCCGTCAAAAACTGGCCTCACGGTGATATTCTCTGAATAAATTGCACCCAAGTCTGACTACTTTCAAGGCTAAGGCTAGGCTGCCATCAGGCAACAGCGGGTCAAACTCCGCTGTAGTGTTCTAATCATATGGGACTCGAGAAACGGTTCACGAGCGTTCGCGATCCAGCTGGAAGTTTCCTCATCATCACAGGGCATAGCATGGTTCAAGCTCCTGCTGAGCATGCCGACTGGATCTGTTGGTGTGTGTAGCAGCACATCGCAGATTGTCACTGTGGACTGGAGCAGTGTTACATGATTGCTTGCACAGACTCAGTAAAAATAACAACCCACAACTCCGTTGCCAAGGCAAGTCACCTGACATGGTACAAACAATAGGTACCTCGGCCAACGCTTCAGCAACAAGGTGGTACTGGTATACGGATATTTGTTTTTTTCCAGAGTCTGCTGCAGGAAGCCCGTCCTGAGCGCCACCATGAGCGTCACTGACGCCACTTATGACACTGCAGCTCTTCTGCATTGCCGATTGGGCTATGTTGAAATGAGCTGAGCTGAGATGAGCTGAGCTGGATTGGATTGCATAACTAGTGTCAGTCCAGATTTTATGGATCTGAGCTTCTGTTGACTAGTATGTAGCAACATAAATACTTCCAGGGACGCTGCAAGGGTGAGGGCGAGCGTTCGAAGCAGTGGTTCACATTCGATCAAGGGTCTCATTCATTGCGATAGACACAGGCCCGCGCAGTAAGATCTAGCACGCCACAATTCACCTCACTGGCCATGCATCACGCACGCCTCCCAGTAGAATTTCAGCCACCAAAAGAACCCCCAACACCCTCAGCAAAGCCTCGTAATCCATATGCAAAAGCAAACCTTGATGCGGAACCAATGCTACACAAGAGAGCAGATAGCTGTCAGCACATCATCGCAGGGTCTGGGACAGGAACAACATCAATCATGACTGGTCTGATTGGTAGATCTTTCAGACACCAAAAGCAGATCGATGCGCAACTACTAATTCCTTCTGACATTAGCGGCGGGCGGGAGCAGCACACCATTTACACCGAAACCCGAGCCTCTCTGCTCAGGCCCTTTTTTTTTTTTTTTTTTTTTTTTTTCCCCAATAATGGGGGACCAAGCAGGGAAAAATGCCAAGCGGAAATGTGCCAAGGCGGAGACCTAAAACCCCACTTTTTTGGTTGGTGATGTCAGGTTTTGAATAGGAAAGTCGAGGTTTGCGATGTTATCGTGAGCCAGTCAATGAATTTCTTCTTGGGTGAACAGAGAGACTCAGATGATGTGTATGATGCTTTTAATTGGTATGAACGAGAATACTTTGTGGGTAACTTGCCTCGATATTATTGTTTACATTTGAATTTTTCTGTGCGCAACTCAAGTGGATTATTTTCAAAACTTTGTTAGGCTTGCGAGCCTTTATTAGTATGTGACAGGCTTGTACATACTTTGTGTATATCAATTTCTTCAACACTTGGACATTTTCGCGACTCATCATCATATCTCAAGTGTATTGGTTGCATGCGTGGTACATTTCTCCAGTACCTTGGAACTTATCTTACCATGCTACACACTGATTACTGATACAGCGTCTTACTGTGCACCAGCTTACAGTTCAGCCATTATCATGCATACACACCATCTTCCCAAGCGTTCAGCTGCTTACTTGCTATGACACTTCACACATTGCACATTGCACATGCACAAAACTTTTATTTGAATAAACTCTTCATTTGGGTATCTATTCACTATCTATGTATATGCCGTGACTTTTTGAAACAAGAAAAGAGAAATCGTTAAAATCATTTCTTCAGGCCGAGGGCGTATCGGCGACCGCTGGAGCGCGGGTCAAGGTAGGGCTTCTCGCCGCAGCCGCAGATGCGGTTGCCCGATCGGCTCGCAGAGTAGTCAAAGGTGGCGCAGTGGTAGCAGGAGCGGTTGTCCCAGACGACCAGCGTGTTGGGCGACCACTTGACGCGCACCTGCAGCTGGTGGTTCTCGGTGATGAGCTGGTCGAGGTGGTGCTTGATCATGTCGCTCTCCTCCTGAGCGACGCCGTCAACGCTCTCCATGTGGTGGCCGCTGCCGTACACCGCCTTCCAGCCGGTGATGGGGTTGGTGCGGATGATCTTGTGGCTGGCGCGGAGCTCGGGGCCAACGTTCTCGGGAGAGCCGCGTGGGCCCTTCCACATGCGGTCGACGATGGCCTCTGGAGTGTGGCCAGGCGGCATGAAGGTGGCGTTGAGACCCTCGAGGAACTTGGCGTATGGCTCCGAGAGGAGGTCGTACATCTCGTAAGCGCTGGCGAACAGCGTGTCGCCACCGGTCTCGGGAGTCACCTTCATGTGCAGCAGGGTGAAGTCGGCGGGGACGTTCTCGTAGCTGCAGTCGGTGTGCCAGCCGTCAGAGTGAGACTGCTTCTTCTTCTGCGCGCCGAAGCCGAACCCGGCCTGCTTGACGAGCTTCTTGCTCGGGTCGCGGGCCAGGGTGGTGAGGGCAGGGTCGACGCTGCCGTCAGGCATGGTGGTCTGGTTGAGAGGGTGGATGTTCAGGCCGGAGGTGTATGGCCGGTGGGTGAGCTGGCCAAGCTTGTGGCAGAGGGTCTTCTCATCCTCGATGGTGAGATCCTTCTGGTCGGGGAAGACGCAGACACCGCGGCGGGCGATGACGATGGCGAGGTCCCTGATCTTGGCGTCGCAGTCGGGCGAGTTCAGGATGGCGTGGATGTCAATGTTCTCAAAAGAAGTGCCAATAGTCGGGGTGAGGTCCGATGTTGTGTACGAGTCCAGAGCTCCGCTCAGCTCGAGGGGAGTGGGAAGGGATGAGGTCTCTGAGTCCGTCCTGGCGTGCAGCTGCGCCTTGGCCGCGAGCTTCAGAGCTGCAATGTCCGGGACATTGGTCGTGTTGTACTCCGACTGGGGAGCGATCGCTGATGGAGACATTTTGATAGCGGCGTGCGGTTGATGAGAAGATCAAGGTCAAGCTTGGTGACTGACACATTAATTTCTATTGTTGATGAAGTGGTAGGAGGGGATGTTTGAGTGAGCTGGTGATGTGTGAGCTTCTTTCTGATGGGAAATGCCTGGAAACACGAGTCTGTTTATACTCCAGATTTTTTGACAGCTGTCGGCACAGGCTGATCACGCTCTGGCAGCATTTTGCTCTCCAGCTTTTTGGCCACCCAAGGATTTCTGCGACGAAATCCTGGAGTTGGACAGGCTGAGCCCTTCGAAGGCAGTGCGAAAAGGAGTTGTCCGTGCCCATCCCACTCCTGATCATCGGTTTGAGGCGCGAAAATTGAAGCATCGGACGAAGTGTGGGTCCCCTTGGATCTTCACCCTCGGCAGCACATACTTGACATCCAACGTCGTCGTTGGTTCGGGCGCATGGTTCAGCTTCGCCGGCATTGCGCGTTCTGTGCAGATCAGGCAGTACCACGAAAAAGAAAGCTCGGAGCTCACACTCTTGGCGTTGTGAATTATGGAACTCAGCTTGCTCAACCTACCCTCGCTACCCTCGCTACCGTCACTACCCTCACCATCTTTAGCAACCTTCACCACCGTCTCCGGAACCCCTCATCCTCATCCTTCCTGAGAGCTGTCGAGATAAGGTGACGATCAGGAGTCGTCATCAAACACCTGACATGCAGTATGGATTCTGCACGCACTGTTACATCTGGATAACATGAGGAAGCTACAGCCACGGAGCTTATGCGAAGTTGGTGGCATGATAGTGTAAACCTGAGCTTATCCCACTGATTGACCAAGTACATGCTGCCCTTTTCGCTATCTCTTGGGAACTAGCGCTGAGCTGCAGAAAACTGAACAGGCGCGAGCGGAGCACGGAGTGGCGAAAGCGGAGAGAGAGAGGGAGAGAGAGGGAGAGAGAGAGAGAGGTTGAGACAAATTGGCCGCGGCTTGATCCGACTTCGTGCTCAGATGATTAGATAGGGGAGGGACCTGACAACCAGCATCAGCACCACGAACAGCAGCGTGGCCGCCAGAGTGACCCGCACGGCTCTCAGCAAAAAGGCGGCAATACCAGCAATACCAGCGCAGCTAAGACGTCAACAGAGCGCCAGCGCCGATACCAACAGCGGCACCAAGCACCAGTACCAGCACCGGCGCGACCAAACACCGGGCCCTCCCCCTCCCCCAAAAACAAGAAGGAAAAGGCTCAATCAGGCTCCGGCAGCCAAAGGGACTGACTAAGACGTCGTCGTTAGCTCCCGCTGTCTTCAGTCGGACCGTGGTCCCTGCCGATCTTTACCAGAGAAACAGAACGGGCGCTCCCTCGCGGTTATTCATCCGATCTCGGGTAGTGGTTGCAGTTGCGAAGGCCAAGCGGTGAAAATGTGCTATCTCGAGACAAACATGCTTCTGCTCCCAGAGTCACATCGCGCCTCCCGTTAGCGTACCACGGCCGGAACTCACGCAAGGAATAGGGTTGAGGCGCCAGCTACTGCACAACACAACAAAAATCGCGGCCGCTAATGCCTTAGCGACGATTTGCAGGGCTAGTGGTGGTGGTGGTGCAGTCTCAGCAAGCTGAAGGAGCCCACTCGCGGCGCGCCTCGACACTGTGCTGATAAGTACCCAGGCCACGGGCGAATCGGAGTAAGGCCCGTCATCAGTCAATGCCAAGAGATTTGATATTATCATGCCATTTCGGGCCACACCTGAATCAGCCGATGTTGTCATCACCTCACAAGATGGCCGTGCATGCGAGAGAATTGCAGACAGGGGTATGGAGAAAGAGATTTTGAGAATTGGTCCAGAGATTATCAGGGTGAAAGAGACAGAGGTTGACATGTGCACACAGTGAGGAAACGCCACCGACACGGAGAAATTTCCGACCGCGACGCGCACGCCCTGGTCCTGCAGCTGGCCTCATCTCGCATATCATCGTGTGCTTGCAGGATCGCGATCTTCAGCTTGTGAAGGCAGATCGATGCACGAGCAAAGAGCAAAAAACGATTGGACGAGTGACGTGCTTGCTCGCAACTTTTGCCATGAGCTGATGGGTCGACGGGAACGAAAGTACCCACTGCATTAAAATTTATCGCTGAAATAGAATTGGTGCCAAGAGGAAGGGGGAGAGAAATTGAAGCTGATCAAAGAAAGAGAGGGCCAAAAGGAAAGCAAAAAGCAAAATTTGTGAGGGAGAGAGAGAGATTATCCACAGCAGTCGGGAAGGCAAAAAAGGAGAAGAGGAGAGAAAAGTGACGAAACAAGGGCGACAGCACGGCGGAGTTCTACACCGAGTTTCAAGATCGGGGGGAAATCTGTCGGCGTCCTCCTCCGAGTTTTTCCATCCCATACAAAGCTCAGGCCCTCTACCGCAGCTCTGACCCCCACTTCCAACGACTCTCACACAATCTCACGGACATTTTCGCCGACGTCTTCGGCTCAGGGTGGGCGCATACTTTTCTTGGTCTCTACTTTCCTCTGGCAGCCTCTACCGCCAATCTCACCATCGTGACTGGAAGGTAAAAAAAAAAAGAAAGATCAAAAAAAATCAAAAAAAAATCAAATGGCGCGACGTTGCAGATCTCCTGACGTTTTTCCAACAGACTCGGTCAGATCGGACGACAAGCAATCAGTGGCTGACCCCTGTTTGAGCTCCCATGTTTGGCCAGTTCCAGTGATCAGCTATCTATACTCTGAGAATAAGCATTCTTGGCGGCGGCCATCCCGCCGACTAGCACAGTAGTGCCATGTAGGTGCGACGGCTTCGGAAATGCTTAGCTTCCAAGAGGCTCACCTTTACGACGTGGCCATTGGTGACCTCGTTTCTCGTGTTTTTTTCGTTGATTATTTTTGTGATTTTCCTTCTCTTATCTCTGGGTTGCTGCATCATCATCGCGCCTTGCTTGAGGATTGAGCTCTCTTTCACAGCTGTCTATTTGGGCTCTGGAAACACCAGAATTGCCTCGTCGTCCGAGCTCGTCTTTACTGGTTTTCTATTTTTTTATTTTTTTTATTTTATTTTTTTCGAGCGACTTTCCCTCTTGTCCTTTCTCCTATCGCAAACCATGGCGAACTCTCCCGATGTCGAAAGGGCTGTCGTCCCCGACGCAGCTGAAGCTTCGCTCCCCAAGCCAGATGTCGAGCTGGCCAGCGAGACGGATACGAAGCCTCCTCAGCCGTCGGACAGCAAGTCCGGGTGGACAGACAAGCAGTCCCATGTGCTGCCACACAAGAAGCTCATCATCGTCTTTCCGGTGATTGCCCTCGTGCAGTTCACCTCATACCTCGACCAGACCACCATCTCCACCGCGGTGCCGGCCATTGGCGCCGAGCTGCAGCTGGGCATCAACGTCTCCTGGGTGGCATCCAGTTTTCTGATCGCCAGCACCTGCACTCAGCTGATCAACGGCCGTCTCAGCGACATCTTTGGTCGGAAAGAGCTGCTCCTGTCGTCTCTGAGCCTGCTGGCCGTTGGAAATCTCTGTGCTGGCTTCTCTCAGAATGGCGCAATGCTCTACGCCTTCCGTGCCCTGAGTGGCCTCGGAGGTGGCGCAATGTTGGTTCCCTCCCGTTTCCCCCCCCCCCGTCCCCTTGCTGTCCCTCCTCCTCGGAAAGTCCCTTGCTAACGTGTATCTGAACCAAAAAGCAATGCGCTTGTGATGATCATTGCTAGTGATATCACTACCCTACAACAGCGTGGCAAATACAACGGATACATTGGAGCTGCTGTCGCCCTCGGCAATGGAATCGGCCCCCTGATGGGTGGCGCCCTGACCTCTCGTGTCGGCTGGCGATGGGCTCTATGGTACGATGTGCCGTGGGTGTCCTTCATCATCCTGCTCGCCTTCCTGGTGCTGCCAAAGTCTAAGACCACAGGAGCTGTGGGTCCGAAGCTGAAGCTCGTGGACTGGCTCGGTGTGGCCATCAGCATTGCCGCCGTGCTTCTGCTGCTGGTGAGTCGTGTGAAGATATCCTGTGACATGTGCTTCCCTCCTTGCTAATCATATCTGACAGATCCCACTGTCGCAAGGTGGAGCCGCCTTCCCATGGGACAGCGCATTGGTCATCTCCATGCTCATCATTGGCGGTCTGCTGGTTGGAGTCTTCCTCCTTGTTGAGTGGAAGTTTGCCCGGCTGCCCGTCGTGCCATGTAAGTTTGGTTGGAAAGAGGAGAGAGAGAGAGAGAGAAGTTGCGTGACCTGCTGACACCCTCGATCGACAGTGCGCCTCTTCAACAGCGATCTCTCGGCCAACATCATCCTCATCCAAGCCACTCTGTACGGCTTTGTCTTCTGGGGCAACCTGTACTACGTCCCCCTCTACCTGCAGAATGTCCTCGGCTACAGCCCAATCATCTCCGGTGCGCTGATCATCCCCATGGTCGCCACTCAGGGCATCGGCTCCATCGTGGGCGGCCGGCTTATCTCGCGGACGGGCCACTACAACCCCGTGATCATCACCTCCCAGTTCCTCTGGCTGGTGGGCGCCTGCCTGCAGATCCTCTACAACCGACACACCCACATCTGGGAGATTGTCGTCTTCGGCTTCCTCCAGGGTCTCGGCGTTGGTGGCGCCTTCCAACCCAGCCTCGTTGCCCTGCTCGCGCACTCCAAGAAGGCCGACCGTGCCGTCATCAATTCCCTGCGCAACTTCATCCGCACGCTCGGTGGCGCCGTCGGCCTGACCGTGTCCGGCACCATCCTGAACAATGAGCTCCGCTCCTCGCTGAACGGCATCCTGCCAGATTCCACCATTGCGCAGCTGACGGCCTCGACCAGCGAGCTCAAGTCGGTGCACCTGTCGACTGCAGAGCACGAGATGGTGCTCAACGCGTACATGAAGGGCATTCACGTCATCTTCATCACGTACGCGCCCATCATCGGCATCTGCTTCCTGCTGGCCCTGTTCGTCAAGGACGACGGCCTCGCTGAGCGTGATGCCCCGTCCAGGCTGAAGAAGCTCGAGGAAGAGAAGACGGCGGTGGAGGACAACGAGAGCGGGCACGAGACGGAGAGCGCAGAGGTTGCCAACACGACCACCACCACCACCACCACCACCAAGACCATCGAAGCAAGGAGCGACGGCAAAACCGATGGCACCATCGTCAATGGCGAATCTCGCCGTGCCTCTGAAGAGGAAAAGTAGACGCGAGGGCCATGTGACGTTGGCCTTGTTTTTTTTTTTTTTTTTTTTCCTTCTGTTTTCTTGTCATGGGCCTATTATAGACTGGATAGAGTTACACGGGTGCGCGGTGAGACGAAAATAGACGGTGGGATATTAGAGGTAACGAAAAGCATGAATCCACATCATAATCTTCTTGAGAGACAGATCGTACCACACCTTGGTGCCACGACAAAATTCAAAAGTCCACTTCTGAATGTAATCTCCATGGCACGAGAAACCACGGAACTGTGTAGTTGGGAGATGACCCTCCATGAACCTTGAGCCGCTCGTCATCTTCGACAGAAATGGGAAAAAGATCCCACGATGCAACTTGGACGACCCGAAATGTGAGAAGCACACGGAGAAAAATAAGCTCACCACACGCGAACAAGCCAAGCCATTCAATTCATGTCAACCAGAAAGATACCCAGGTGGTTACATCTCCCACGCAATCTCATGTTTATGGATCAAATCCTTCTAAATCAAAATCCAACCGACCAACAAGCCACCAACTCGTCACCATCACTGTGATAAGATAAAGAGACGTCAGTCAAGTCCCAAAGGTATCGATTCAGTGACATCTAATTTCCGTCCATCTTGACTCTGCTCCCTGTGTGATCCAACAACTTCGTTCAAGGAAGATAGAACATCGACCAAGCTAGGTGCCTTCCTGCCAGCTTCCACAATCATCACACTTATTCTCCCTCCCTACCTTCTTCATTTGGGACATGATGTTGTTGTCTACTATACTCCACCAAGATGGCATCACCTTTGACAGAGAGAGAGAGAAAAGGTAGTTCCCACCGGGACTCCAACCCGACACCACTGCAAGTGACGTGACAAGCACCGCCCAAGTACCTACAACCCGCGAATAGATGCACCCGCGTCCGAATTCGCCACCCGCGTGCCCACCATGCCCAACAACATCTTTTCACCTACCTCAACGTCGCGTTCAGCTCATAAAACCAAATCATGGCATAAAACTGCAACTCTCCCGTATTTGTAATATTTTTTGCAAAATCAAAAAATCAAAAGAGAAAATTCTCAAAAAAAAAAAAAAAAAAAAAAAAAAGAAAGGCAAAAAGTGGGCCCACGCCTCGCGAGAGAGGACCCCATCACTTGCAGGGGAGCTGGGTGCGTGAGTGCCGAGAACGGCTGGCCTGTGGACCGTGGAGTGATACCGGGCAGTAGACTTTGTGCCCTCCCAACCCCCCCCCCCCCCCCCTTCTCGAAAACATCGGGCAGGCTCGGATGTCAAGTCACTGCGGCCAACTCCGTGCTGGATGGTGACGGTGACAGTGAGGGCTGGGTACATGTAGTTTGGACAGTTTAGAAAAGTGGGAAAGTGCGTGGAGATGGGGGAGTAACACGCGTACGAAAGGGGAAGGCACGATGAGGTGAGAGAAATTTTCAACTTAGAAATGGGCTGCTCTCAGGCTTCTTCTACATACCGCGGATCAGAGCGGGATGGAGACACCGACTATGCCACCCATCACATACAATGTGGGGATCACTGAGCAGCTCAGAGCATCACTGCGAGTGCGTGAGGTGCTGGACATTCCATTCTTAGACCTGACTGAAGCAAAAACTAAGGACTACTGCTCCTTCATGTTCTTGATATGCGGAAGCGGTTGCCTAGCTAGAGTCACGTGGAGCGGCAGCGAATAGCCGCGCGTCTGCGCAAATGCGGTAGCTGGTGAAGCAGCATCATAGGTAGCCAGCACCATCGCCGTTGCCGCCAGCGTAGCTCAAGCACAACTCGACACGCTTTAACTACCTTCACAGAACAGCTGAGTGTCAATAGAGACGCTGCAAGTGTCTTATAAACTGTTCTATCGAGCAAACTTCCTGGCTTCGAACTTGCTCACGCTGTGAAGCTACACTAATGTACGACAGCTACTGAATGTCACCAGTCTGGCGGCTGTGAGAGCCGCACACGCCTGCCATGTTATCTGCGTTCACTGCCCGACCGCTGCTCGAGCTGCGGCAGCGGGACAAGTCCAAGATCGAATCAGTCCTGCTGCAGGGCGACAGGCTGTACGCCGGCCTGAGCAGTGGTGCTTTGCGCATCTACCGCGTCAACGAGAGCGTGCCTCCACAGCAGCAGCAGCAGCAGCAGCATCATGATGAACAGAAGAGCACTGCCGACGGCACGCCTGCCCGGCCGACAAGCTCGAGCGCGAAGCCGGCAGAGCTTCTGCGAGAGCTCGAGAAGTTTTCGCGCTACAGCATCACGCAGCTCGCCCTGATCAAAGAGGCCAACATCCTGATTTCAATGTCCAGCAATCAAGTCTCATTTCACGACCTATCCAAGTATGAGCTACAAGACACCCTGGCCAAGACCCGAGGAGCGACGACATTTGCAGTGACCAGCCACATAGTAAATGACGAGTCGACGCAGATTCCAGAGATCGTCAGCTACCTTGCCGTCGCGGTGAAGAAGAAGCTGCTAGTATGGGAATGGCGAGAGAGTGCCATGTCGTCGGAAGAGCGCGAGTTCACATTACCTGCAACCATCCGGACGGCAGTCTGGGTCTCGGGCACGAAGGTGGTAGTCGGCACGGCCACTCATTACGTACTTCTCGATGTCGAAAGCTCGAAGATGACCGACATTTCAGGACCTGGCGCCATTGGTGGCCCGAGCTCGCAAGAGCCTTCTCGCTTCAGTGGTGTCGGGGTCAGCAGCCTGATGGGTGGCATGGGCCCTGCTCCGCTTTCGACCAGACTCAAAGAGGGAGAAGTTCTGCTCTCAAAGGACATCAACACTCACTTTGTGGATCTAGAAGGCAAACCCATCGGTCGTAGACAGATCCCATGGCCACAAGCACCCGACGCTGTGGCCTACAGCTACCCGTATCTCTTGGCCCTCACCACGTCAAAAGGGATTTTGGAGGTCAGGAATCCGGAGACGCTCACCAGCCTACAGACGATCAATCTGACGGGAGCGAAGATGGTCTATGTGCCTAACCCGGGTGTCAGTCTGGCGCATGCCGGCAAAGGCTTTGTCGTGGCAGGAGAGCGTTCAGTGTGGAGAATGAGCGGGCTCGACTATGACTCACAGATTAACGCTCTGGTTGAAGCTTCTCGCTGGGATGAGGCTCTGAGCCTGCTCGGAATGCTGGAGGATGCCCTGCTCGAGGACAAGGAAGGTCGCACAGAGGAGGTGAAAATACTCAAGGCAGAGGATCTGTTTAAGAACAAGAAGTACAGGCAGAGTCTGGACATTTTTACAGACGTGAGAGCCGCACCAGGCCGCGTCATTAGATTGTACCCACCAGCAATTGCTGGAGACGAAGCCTCTCACGATACAACAGCTACCTCGGAGCCGGAGGACAACGAGAAAGAAGATGCCAAGAGTGTCACCGGTGATAACAAATCTGTCAACATGAAGGAAGAGACGGCAAGCATTGTTGGCTCGATCCGTGGCTCGCTTCGGGCAGCACAGAAGAAGGTGGCTCCATCCAAAGGCGACAGGATGGACGACAAGGACCTGAAGAATGCAGTGCTCGAGCTGTCCAGTTTCTTGGTCGAAACACGAACGCGAATTCAGAAGGTGCTCAGCTTTGACGGTGAGCTGAAGGAGGCAAGAACCTATGACCAGCTCAGCGAGGAGAACAAAGCTCTGGTTCGCCGTCTCGAGGATCACGACGGAGAGGTAGACGACGAAGATGAAGACGCTGAGACTCGTCTCTCGCATTTGCGTGCCACCGCGAAGCTGGTCGACTCGACACTCTTCCGCTGCTACATGCTCGCCAAACCGCAGATGGCCGGCCCGCTGTTCCGACTGCCCAACTTTATCGACGCCGAAGTAGCAGAGGAGAAGCTGCTGGAGAGCAAGCGGTTCAGCGACTTGGTCGACTTCTTCTTCGGCAAGGGCCTCCACGAACGTGCCCTGGAGCTTCTTACGAACCTCGGCAAGGGCGAGCTTAAAGACAAAGACGTCCCCGAATCCCTCCGCGGGCCGGAACGGATAGTGAGCTACCTACAAAACCTGTCTCGCGACTCGATAGACCTGATACTGCGCTACGTCGACTGGCCGATGCACACGGACCCGGACCTGGCCATGGAGGTGTTTGTCGGTGACGGGAGCAACTCGGAGCAGCTGCCCAGGAAGCAAGTGCTCGAGTACCTGCAGGGCATCAGCCCGATGCGAGCCGCGCAGTACCTTGAGTTCATCATCGAAGAATTTGACGAGAAGCAAGCCGAGATCCATCACCGGCTCATCGAGATCTACCTACAATCCCTCGCCTCCAACGACGTGGACGAAGCGACTAAGACAGAACAGCGGAACAAACTTTTGAGTTTCGTGCGCACATCCCGCTCCTACGAACCCTGGCGAATCGTCTCGCTCCTGCGCAAAGACGACGCGAACCTCTACGAGCCACGCGCAGTGGTGCTCGGACGAATGGGCCAGCACAAACAAGCGCTCGAGATCTACGTCTTCGACATGGACAGCATCGACAAAGCCGAGGAGTACTGCAACGAGATGTACCTCGAGCAGCAACACCAGCTTGAGCACCGAGCCACCACACCACGCTCACCATCCGCATCCCGCCCCAGCTCCCGGCACGCCACCCCTTCATCCCCCGGCGGGGCGAGCGGGAACACAGGAATCGACAGCCCAGACAAACCCACACCATACCTGATCCTCCTCTCCCTCCTCCTCTCGCCCCGCTCCCCGCGCAAATCGCAACTGTCCCCAGCCCTGGACCTGCTCGCCCGACACGGCGCGCGATTACCCGCCGCCTCGACGCTAAACCTCATCCCGGAGCATATCTCGCTGAGCGACGTGGAAGCGTACTTCCGAGCGCGCATGCGAGCGTCGAACTCCACGGCGGCCATGGCGAGGATCGCGGCCGGGTTGCGCAAGACGGTGGATGAGGATGTTGATGCCGCGCTGAGGCTTGGGGATGATGAAGTGGGCGAGGGAGGTGGTGGCAGTGGTGGTGCTGGTGGTGCTGGCAGTGGTGGGGTGAAGGGAGGGGGAAGGGGCAGGAACAGGAGTGTCGTGGTGTACGAGGAGAGGATCTGTAGGGTCTGTAGGAAACGGTTTGGCGGGAGCGCGATCAAGGTACTGCCCGGTGGGGATGGGGAGGAGGTTGTTCATTACGGGTGTGCGGCGAGGTGATGCGTGATTTTGATGTGATGGGGGTGCGAGTGGTGAATACTAGTAGTAGTGAATATGAGGGACGCGGGGCGAGGTATGGTAGTATTTCAGCGAATTCTTTTTTTTTTTTTGCCTTTTTCTTCTTTCACGAATATATCGAAGAAGTCTGTGAATTGTCATATGAATCGAATGCACTTCTAAGTTCTTTCTCAGAAGGTGTGTGGCTGTATTCGAGAAGGAGTCGGTGTGTTATCGACCTAATACCCCTCTCAAGGGCATGCTCAGTAGAGTGCGCGGCTGGAGCAGTCAACCGCCCTGCTTACGTGAATAGACCCACACAAAAACACTCCGTCTTCTCAGCACCGCCCCGTCACGAATCCTCAACCTGCATACTCCTCCCATCCGCTAGAAACTGTACCTCCTCAATCCTCCTCCACAACCTCCTCCCCGTAATTCTCCTCCTCCCTCCTCTCCCTCTCCCTTCTCGCCCTCTCCCTCCTCTCCTTCTCCGCCTCTTCACCCTTGCCCTCCCCTATCTCCCTACCCTCTGCTTCCTTGCCCATCCCATCACCTCCCGCGTCTCCGCCAGACCCGCCAGCCTCCCGAGCCCGATCCTTCTCCATCTCGCCCGTCAGAAACGTGTTGACCCAGCCTTGCATTGACCGCACCTGGCCCCGGAGATCTGAGAGGTATTGAGCCTTGTCAAGGGCGGAACTGGTGGATGAGGAGG
Organism: Erythroxylum anguifugum; assembly: GCA_027478595.1. Classification (NCBI taxonomy): domain Eukaryota; kingdom Viridiplantae; phylum Streptophyta; class Magnoliopsida; order Malpighiales; family Erythroxylaceae; genus Erythroxylum; species Erythroxylum anguifugum. The sequence goes on from JANIPN010821656.1 coordinate 55,002, forward strand.
TGGCTGGCTGGGTCAGGGGGTAGCTGATGGTCTGCTGGTCGTGTGGGGAAGCGTATTCGGCTGTGAGGGGGTGGGTTGTAGCTGAAGAGGAGGTAGAGGTGGACATGATAATGGGGTAGAGATGGAAATGGATGCCGGGTTGTATGGCAGAGTGGCTGGTGAGATGAGCAGTGGTGAGTTGAGGGATGGAGTTGGTGGATGCTACGTGGTGGATTGTGAGCGCATAAGCGTGTGAGATGAGGCGTATAGCGTGGTGTTGAGTGCGCGATGCAGCAAGGCACGTATTATGAGTTCCTGGGTTTGAGGCACCGGGTTGTGAAGTGTGATATCAGGCGTGAAGTGCGGGTCGTGACCTAGAAGACTGGTTTGTTGCGGGCCTAGTGAGAGTCGGGACTAACTCGGTCGATTGCTTTGACGCTGTTAGAAGTTTGAGCAAGTTGACAGCCAAGCAGTTTTGTAGGGTCCAAAGGTCATGTAGAGGTCTGCTGGCTTGTCGAGATCAAGATTGGTAATTAGCAGGACTGGGTGGATTGCTGTGACGATACGCTGTAGTTCAGAAGAACGAGACAATTTTCAGGAGCTGTGTGCTGTCAGTGGACATTCGCTCAAGTCTGTAACGTCGCGGAAGAAATTGATGAGCATTCTCGTACTTAGAGATTGATGCTCGAACGAGAGTGTGGTGTACACTCAGGAATCAATGTGTTATCATGAGAGTCGTATTGAAGCCCAAAATTATAAAAAAAAAAAAAAAAAAAAGTAGAACTTCAAGCAGACAGATTCAGTATGACAAAGGACATACTCACCTATGTTCTTCTACGAGAGCATTCCTGTGCTCATTCAATACATGGTTGGGAATAAGAGTAGTCACGATTAGCTTTGAGTATCCAGAATCAGAGCGTGCTGTGATTTCAAGATCTTCAAAGGGCCTACACTCCACCGTGATCAGTGAGTTCTCGCCCCGGCGGGCGGCTCGCCTAATCGATAGCTCTACATGCCACCGGGAACGTCAACTGCCAACTATCGCCGCTGATTAAGACCCACCTGCTACTTGACTCCAGTTTGCCTGATTAGCAGAGATACGTTTGATTCTTGCGTTCGATACTGGACAAGATACGTGATGTTTGTCACACAAAAGTTCTTTTTCCAGAAGCAGTACGCATACATCTTCTGCCCGTTTTCTGCCCGCAGACGATCATACACAAATCTCCGACCCAAACAATTCTTACCCTACTGTTACGGCAGCACTACCAATCCATGTTGTGCACAGTCCCAACACCGACTGAGGTATTCTGCAAAGCTTCAACTCTTAAGTCTACCAATAAAGCTCCCGGAAAGCTGAAGGTGAGAGACTGGTTTGAGAAACCTGATCCTATAATCTAGCGCTTCCTTCTCACAGGCCACGGAGCCGCTTCGAAATGTGCAGATGCCGTTTCTTATCCTAGACGCCAAGTCTCACACAACTGGAGGTTACATCCACGAGGCACAGAATCAGGACATTTTCGCTTCTCTTCTCACAGAAATATGAAGCATCACATTCGTGCAGGTAAATAACCTTCCAAAGATTTTTAAGTAGACTCTGATTAGTCGTTATTTCGAAAAGAACATATATATTGGCACAATTGCGTGTCGGTTCTTTGGCCGCGAAAGAAGCCTTGCATGCTGCAAGATTTTATGAAGCTGTATTGAGTGATGCAAAATATAGCGTCTACGTTTATTAACACTTCACACGTTCTGGGCGGAGGAATTGAACATTCAGACACACATTTAGAACAAACACACATGCCATGAGCGGCTTAACCGCCAATACTTTACTCAATCAAAAATTGAATGACTTCCTTGATTAGATAATCGAAAGAATAGAATAAGATACAGCCTATGTTTTAAGACAGTACTTTCATTTATCATGATATTCATTTGACTACCTGGGTAGTTATCCGGGTATATAGCCAACAGAACTTGTAGACGCTTGGCGGATCTGATGCAGTATACATTGTTCGGTGCGTTGACATATCGCCGACATGTATTAAAACTTAGAGGACACACGACTGACATCTAGCCGTTCTATAGAGTCAGAGGACGCCTCAATCAACAGCCGATTGGGTACATTGATGAAGTCGTAGCTCCCCTCGATGTGCTCGCGTTTGTGGCTGCCGCCTACCAATGATCGCCACCGTGCCTGCTGCATGCCAAGGTACCCGTGCAGGTACCTGGTATCTGTGGACGTTGACCTTGGCCAAGAACTCTTCAGCCTTTTAGAGACCATGTCGTGCACACCAGTCACTACGCGAACGGTCTCTGAGCCAGCCGTTCAGAAGCTCAATAGACGCAGCAGTCGCGGAACGTTGAAAGGCTAGGAGTGACCTAGGTAGATTCTGATATACTGCAGCTCGCTCCCGCACCTCTTTTCGTCTTGGTATACTCACCAGGCCGAGACGAACTACAGAACCACGACAGTATCCAACAGCCATCATCCAGAACTGCCCATACTTCAATCAACTACCATATGGCCTCGAAATACTTCGCGAAACAGGCGAAGATCTGCTGGCTTGCCACTCATCTCCCAGAGCCCAGCCGAGCTGGCCCCGGATCGCCAACTACGGTTACGCACAGCAGGACGCCTCACTGCGTCCCTGCGGCGAAGCAGAGAATCAACACCCTGTCGAGCACTTCTGCACGAGACCTGCCCAACCTGCAATCAGCGTTTGATCCCGGCTTGCGCGCCTCGACGCGCATCGCACAGCTGAACGTCACGCTGCCAACCCGAACTCCACGGGGGACCCACTGTTGTATCGGAATGCCGTCACCTTCTCCTCCACCAGAGCTACAGCTTCCTCACGAGTTCTGCACGCTGCCCAGGGTGACAGCTTCGTGCTTGAAAGGCGATAGCAGCAATGGTCAAACGTCATGATTTGAGACATTGAGGCCCCGGCTAGCCACATGCCGGACAAGACCAACAAAAAAAAAATTGGACAAAATTTCCCGAATAACAAAGCAGAAGCAAAGACAGTTCAAATGAACGAGGTCTTGGCAGAGAGGCTTGCCTCTTGCACCACCCCTCCCCTCCATGCAGGATGCGGAGAAGGTCATGTTCCCACCATCGACGATACGCCAAAACGGCCAGAGAAGGGCTGGCAGCAGAGACTCCGGGTCCCTTTGGTTCGCCCCCTCTGGGCCGCACGGCACTTGGCCACATCAGCGCTAGGGCACACGGCCAGCGGCGGCTTTTCCCTGACGAAGCTTTCCAACCTGGAGGGGAGAAGAAGGAGGGAAAAAAAAAAAAAGGGAGGACGCAGCAGACCTTGCAGAGAGGGCAGAGGGCCACGCCAGACAATCTCGCATCTCCCACGAGGATCCCTGGTTACTTTTCCAGGAGACTCGTCGGAGGGGCTGGGCTTTCCCCACCACCACAACCAGCATCTCGTGACAATCCACGACAGCCTTTGAGGGGAGCTGCGCGTATCTGAGAAAGAGCAGGAAGATAAACAAAAACACAAAAGGAAGCGCGTTGAGATCGTGTCAAGGTCTCTGTGTCTCTCTTCATGACCCGGTCGCACGGCGAACGCTACCGATGACCAAGAACTTCCGTACCTGGACCAAAAGAGCTCCGTTGATGCGGTCAAAGCTTTGGTTTTGACACTTCAAATTAAAACTACTCGTGCGCATACCATAACCCCTCACCCAGTGAACAGGAACGCGACGTTGCGATTGCGACGACTGGTAAAAACTTCGAATTTCTGAGCTACTCGCGTACAACAACCATCTCACAAACCCGCGCATTGCATAACGTGTTCAAGAGGAAAGGGAGAAAGCAGGCAGGCAGGCCAGGCAAGCTTGTTTCTCGTGCGTGCTCTGGTTGTGACACGAACAAAAAGAGGAGGTAGAGCTACAGAGACACAAGCCGGGATAGGGACAGGCGTGTGTCCGGCGGATCAGGACCAGATAGGAATCAACAGCAAGGAACAGGTGCTCCGGGGGAGGATCCATCCGTCGATCCAAGACTTTAGGCCTGGCCTAACCATCTATCCCTCGTCCAGTCAGCGGCGTCGCGGCTGGCAAGCTGTCGAAAGGTTAAACTTTTTCCGCGTTGGGCGGTGCCCCATCCGCCGCTAGCAGGTCCGGTTGATGCTGAGCTTGTTGTTGCTTCTTTTTCTTCTTTTCTGTCAGTCTTGATTGAGAGGCAGCCGTCCAGTCACTCAGTCAGTCAGTTCGTTGCTTCAGTACTTTGAGGCACAAATGTCCGTCGGCAGCGAGTGTTTTGCTTCTTGTTGTTTTGACAACAAACATCGTCTGCTGTGCTGTGACCCGCCCGCCGTCACCGTTTGAAGAATTGCCACCGGGGTTGAAAGCTGTCATACACTACAACCTTCATCGTCACGACTACTGCCTCTGCTACGGCTGCTTCCTTTGCTTCTGCACAATATCACCAAAAAAGGAGAAAAAACTTCTTTCAGCTTGAACTCGCCTCTGACGGGTTGTGGGATTTGGCCTTTCCCCATCTTCCTGCAGTATCTCTACCTGTAAGTTCGCACGTCTCCCCTTGTCTGGCGCATGTCTCTCTCGCTGCTCTCGGAGCCCTGCCGCGGCGCTAGCGCGGGCCTGTCGTTTTCGCACCTTTCCTACCTAAACTCGATAGGGTGAAGGCGTATGGATGTGTGGGTGTGGGTGTGTGGCTAGGTAGGTGCGCGCGTGTGTGTGGAGAGCAGGGTGAGGGAGGAGCAGCGTAGAGAAGAGCAGAGCAGAACAGAGCAAAGCGTGAGGGTCTGCGTTTGCGCGCACAAGCGCTAGAAAACTAGTCCTGCTTGTTGTTCGTTCGTCCCTTGTGTGCCGCTTTTGCAACCTCGCGACACCGACACTCCAGCCCTTTTACACACCTGCTCTGCTGCGCACCGCACCTACAAGACGACGTGCTTTGGAATTTTCTTGCGACTGCTGTCGAAGGAAGAAGGCCGAGAGCGAGAGAGAGAGAGAGAAAGAGAAGAGAGAGGAAATTCGAGTCCAAGACTTTACTCAGTCTTGTGCATGGGACACGTTCTCAGACCTCGGATCTGACGATTTGCAGGTTGTACTGACCATCTGTGTTTTTGCGACAGCATCTGCAGTCCTGAGGTGCAGAGCCTTCACGGTGCTGCGATCACGCTAAAACATTCTTGTTTATGAGTAAACGGCCGACAACCTGCGCAGTCTTTTACGAAGCTTCCACGACCTGTTGAACTCGAGGTTCATTCACGATAGGCCCAGGCATCGCCGCTTCACAGCCAAGCGTCGGATCGAGGAAGTCAACGAAAGATTAGCACATCAAATCGGCAAGCAGCACGATCACAGTCTGCACCTGCTCAGATGCGGTAAATCGCAGGTTGCAACATTCTTACCCATCGAAGCGGACACATCATTCGATGGAGTCGCGACACCCACCCTACTACGGCCAACACCCAGTCCACCCACCGCCGCAGCAGTATCCAGAGCCAAGTCACAACGGTGTGCCACATTCGCCATACAGGCAGGAGAGGGGGGATGCACCGCGCTTTGTGCCTTCTGGACGATTATCGCCACCTCCAACACCGCTGGCTCCACCTCCACCGCCGCAGAGCCATGACCGCTTCTACCACCAGCGTCGACAGACTCTGGAGAGTGCGCCTGCCCCTCCTCCTTCGCAGCCATCCGCCCACAGGGCAGAACACCGACCGTCACTGTCCTACCCTCCACCTTTCATCCCGCAAAATGATCCCTACCGAAGAGAGGGACCTGGGCCGGACGCAAGAGAAGGATACGGGTTGAAGAGGACACATGAGCAGGCCATGGGTGAGGATGTGCACGCGAATGGAAGACCAGGTAAGAGATGGAGCTTGTTGTTTGCCTTTTGTGTCTTGTGTTTTTTCTTTTTTTTTTTTCTTTTCTTCTTGCGTGGTGGGACTTTGAGGCTGTCTCTCTCTGCGCATTTGACAAAGTACAGGCTTGCTACGCTGTGAAGCTGCCTCGGCTTGATGCAGGATCATCGAGACGTCCTCGGCAGCACAACACTGGCTCAGGGACTCTTGAGAGATCCTGCATCAAAGAGTTTTGCCGTCTAGCAGTCCAGCATGTCTATTTGTCAGGCCAGAAAAATGCCAGCAGTTCACACTTGCACCGATTCTCGAGCGACAAACAGAGGGGCGCCAGGAATGGCGACATTTTGACCAGCAGAGGGCGGGCGCATTTCGGTACCTGTCCCTTGTTCGGTTACAGCTGCCGTTCTGTACCATTGGGCAGCCGGCCTTTTCCTGGGCAACAATAACCGGGGCACCTGCCAGAACGCCTGCAGCTGACCGGATCTTCCGTTTTCCCCTTTCGAGATTATTTTCCCCCCAAGAAACTTGGACCTGCTGCAGCCGCAACAGCAGAGGCGACAGAGAAAAATAATACAGCAGCAGGAGGAAACCACAGGAGAATAAGCAGCCGCGTCCCTTATCCGGCCGCGCGCCATCACTTTCCCTGGCTACGACTGCTAACAATTCTGCTGCTGTTGTTGTTGTCCCTGTCTCCGTCCTCCAAAGTGCGCAAGCTCCGAAACATTTCGCATCAGCTGGCCTACATTCCCATTCCAGGCATCGTCATCGCATCCCTTTTGCGCCTTTAATTTTTTTTTTTTTTCCTATCTTGCCTTAATTTTCTCCTTTCTTTTTCTCCTTTCACGTCCTTCTTCCTGCTGACGCGAGGATCGGCACCTTTAGACGGACGCTTCGTTCCTGATCAACACACCGCCGCATCGCCGCATCGCCACCAGCAGGCACCTCATCCTCATCCTCCATACTCTCCATATCAGCCAACGGGCGCTCCTCCACCTCATCCACCACAACACCTCCAGCATGCGCCCGAACACCAGCCGCTAGGCAACGGCAGCATGTATCATCGTGAGTCTGCTCTCGTCACGCACCTGGCCGATGCTGCATCGTTGATGCCAGTGCACGCTGCGCGTTCTCGCAGTGCCGCACCACCTCTCAGCCTTGCTAACAGTTGTCAAGCAACAGCACCCCGTTCGCCGCCACCGCCCTCTCCTTACTCCAAACGGCCCATGCTGCCGCCTGGTGGGCCTGGCTCTCCACCACACCATGCATCACCGCAGTACGGCCACCACCAACAGAGCCCGCTCCCACCGCCGCCCTTTTCGCGCGAGCCTCCACCATCGAGCCACCGGCCAGGCAGCGGCATGTCGATTTCCGCCATGCTCGATCATGGGCCCTCGCGACCACCACCAGACACGCGCTACCAGCCACACGGGCCCGGTGGTCCTCCTGCGATGAACGGACACGGGCTGTTTGGAGAAAGAGATGGACAAAGGGGCCCCATATATTCTCAGGAACAGCGGTCGCTTACGCCTGACGGGTACAGGTCGAGGCATCACGAGTACACCCGACCTTCGCGCGCGTACTCCGGTGGAGAGGCGCACGGCCGGCCCGTCATCTCGCCAGAGAAAATGTCGTTTGGACCACCGCTTCACCCACTCCATGAGAACAGCCATCACATGGACGGGCGAGGTCCGCTGCCACCGCACAACTCTGCGCCACAGTCGCGACGGGCCAGCCTCAGCGCGCCGATTCCGCCGCCTCTTGACAGGCCGTCGACCAGCCAGGTGCCTGGGAGCTACTCATCGCACGGGCCAGCCGCTGTCGACCACATCGGCGTTCCTCGTCCGCCGCCGCCACCTCTACAAGGGCCGGCAGATCATGAAGGTCGACCTCTGTATGGAAGTCAGGACAGACGGGCCTGGCCCGAGCCAGAGCCGCGACCACAGTATCGTGACGAACCTCCGTCGAAAATCAACTACCCGTTCTTTGCTCAGCAACAGCAGCAACAACAACATCAGCAGCCACTCCCGCCTGCGCATCTGCCTCCAGTTCCGCATCCACAGTCGTTGCCGCCACCACAACAACAACATCAGCACTACCAGCCGGAGCCCTTGCGTGCGCCGGAGAGGGAGCCACTGCATATCAACGGTCACGGCCATCCGAGCAATTTACCAGTGCACGGCCCGATGCCGAACCCGGGTCCGTCAGCATCAGCACCTCCGGCGCCGGAGCAGGGCCCACGACTGCCGATTCCCGTGGACGGACGCAAGCTCAGTGTCGATCAGCTGCAACACGGACGGCTCGAGTCGCCGCTGCAACGGCACAGACACCTGATGGACAGGACGAACAGCGCTGGCAGCGGAAGGCTGAGCGTGGGCCCGGACAAGAGGCGTGCGGCGAGCCCGCTGCCGCAGGCTGTGCAGGGTGCCCAGGCGCAACCGAGCGGCCCGGCGAGCGAGCCCAGCATCAAGGGCGAGTTTGGCAGGATGTTCTCTGGCCTCGGCGGCGTCACACCGACACCGACACCCGTCGAGCTGGCCACCAAGCGGTACGCGAGCCCGGCAGCCGAGAGGGACATGGACGCAGAAAGGAGGGGCAGCGGCACACCGCTTGCCGGTCGGGCAGAGCTCGATAAGAGCGGCGGAGGCGTGACGAGCCGCAACGGGAAGAGGAGCAGGAAGGCCAGGGACGACGATGGTCTGAGCAGCCCGACACTGGAGCTGGCCCGGAGCCTTTCCGGAAGGGGCATCAAGAGGAGCAGGAACAGCTACATCGGGGTCGACAGCACGAGCCCGGTGCTTGGCAGGAACGATTCGGGCATACCATGGGCGGCAGGCACGGCCAGGCAGCGCAGCTTCACGCCGAGCTCCTATGCAGCCTTATCAGCGTCAAAGAGGGCCGCTCAGAGCGATCGCGAGCGAGAACGAGCAGCCGAGCGTGACCGCGAGAGGGACGAGCGCAAGCCGAGGACGATCGTGTCCAGCAAGATGGTGCTCGACTCGGTCAAGAACAAGCCACGCAAGCACTTGGGCAGCATGCTGTACGACGTGAAGATTGCGCCGGAACGGCTCGGGCTGGGAGAAGAGGGCAGCAGGTTTGGATACAGCAGCACCCCGGAGCTGCTGCCGAGCTTTGAAGACAAGGACAACTGCACCTTCACCGTCAGGGTCGGAAGACGGTTCCTCACGCCGAGCTACCGCGAAGAGGTGGTCGAGCGCCGGAACCTGTGGGGCAGCGAGGTCTACACGGACGACAGCGACGTGCTGGCCGCTGCGATCCACTCGGGCTGGATCCGCGGCGAGTGGGCAGACGACGTGGACATCAGCATGCTGAGCCTGAACGGACGGCAACAGCAACAGGATGACGAGTACCGACCGAACGGACGCTCTAGCCTCAGCGTTAGCGTCAGCCCCGAGCTCAGCCGCAAGTCGCTCGCGAACGGACGAGGCGGCTCCACAAATGGCACGCCATCTGTCTCGCCGTCCAAGGATTCTGGCCGCAGGAACAAGAACAGCAAGTCGGCCAACAGCAACAGCATCGAGCCAGACGACGACGTCATGACAGCCGCGCCCAAGACGGGTCCGGTAGTCCCGCCAGCCGACCGAGACGCGCACATTACGCTCCTGTTGCTGCCTCGACTCCAGAGCTACGGCAGCACGTTCAGCTGCGGGATCAAGTCCCGGGCGTGGGGCAAGAGTCCGGACGCGGCGCCACACGACGGGGTCAGCTTCATGATCCACAAGATTGAGTGGATCGACGAGGGCCCAGCGAGCCGCAAGACGGAGAGGGGCGCCGAGGCGAGGCACAGGCGGATCGCGCAGGGGATCAAAGATAGGATGGTCGGGAGCGTGACTGGCAGCAGCAGCAGCAGCAGCGTCAGGACCAGCCGCTTCAACCTTGGCGGCGATCTAGCCAAGGGCATGGGCAAGACGAACGGCATCAATGGCAAGACGCAGGCAGTGGAGACCGGTCAAGCGGTGGCAGTGGGAGCTTAGCAGGCTTCTACTGACTGCTGAACATTCCTGAAAGTTACTGATTGAGGTCGCTGAACAATGCTAATCAAGCTTGAATAAAGAGAAGGAGATGCGGAGCACATTGCCTTTTGGAAACAAAACGCTTCCCAAGACGCTCAGACGGACATACCTCCTCTTAAAGCAAAGAGATTGAAGAGATGAAAAGACGGACAAACGATTGTGCAAATACAGGCGGGAGAGAGAAGTGTGTAAGATAGCTCAAGTGAACGATTTTATGCCAGCGTTTTTTTCCTCCAACCCCCCAGCTTTTCCAGCTCCTGAACGACAAACCGATAGACATTGCTAGAGATTGTGTTTCCGTGTGTGCGTTTGAGGAGGGAAATGTTGATCGTGGAAGTCGAATGACTTGATATGACAGGTCGTGAGGTTAGACGATGCAGGCAGAATCAGTGTCTATCACGCAAATGGCTGTTACTATTGACAAGTAGCGTGGCTTCGGATATTGCGCACAGAAAACAAAAGCCAAAGGCCATATTGAGTCTGTGCAGAGCCGTTATAGCTCTGGCGTAGCGCCGTATTCTACTGAGTTCTAGTAGCTCGCAAATCTGAGACAAATGACCTTCAACGTCCTCCAGCATAGCCAGTCACAGGTCAGGTCGCAGCGACGACTGCCGAGACAGGTGGACCCTTGATTCAGCGCCGTCTTTTTGCCTCGCTATCTTCCAACGTACTGCTCTATTCTAAGCCTCTCGATTATGGGGAGATAGCATAGAAGTAGATATCAAGGAATCATAGACATGTGGACCAAGACTGTATGTAAGGGCTTGCTCAGCTCACTGAGTAGATGATCATATTTGTATTGTCCCTTGTACTTGGCTTAAGTAATCCCAGGCAGGGTCGCTGTGGCTGGTGATACTGTGGCTAGAAGCTTTCGTGGCTGAGTCTGCGGCAAAGGTGGCGGCTTGTCATGCTCGAGACGACACATACTTGTGTGCTGGAAGTGGAAGAGACACCGTCTTCTAATATTCACTCGGCACTACGCGAGTGCGATTCTGTACACTGATCGAACCAGCATGTGATGTCTTATAACTTCGATCGCCTATAAGAGAAGACTGGGCTTTACTTGGTTTCTGTATTGTACGATAGCTGCTTTGTTGAAGAGCGGATGCTCTGTGCTCCTCTGACAGGTGGAGTGGATTCTATAAAACTGTTTAAGTAAGCGGATTGGGTAATATTAAGCCATCTATGAGCGTGCAAGACTGTTTGTTGTTTTGTTGTCTTGTTGTTTTCTTCATGTTGTCTTCCAGTGCTAACGATTATCAGCCCTACAGACACGAACTCAGCTACGCAAGCGATCAAGGGTCCACATTCAACCTTCACAATTCTCTCGCTCATTCCCTCTTGGCTTTGAATCCTACATCAACAGTCAGATATATTCTTTACCACAATATCTTCCATGACTCACCCGCTCACCTCCCAATCCGACCTGACGAGCCTAGCAGACACCATCCTGCAGATATTGGCTTTCTAAACCTGTGATCACACCCAAACATTACTAACAGTCGTCAACTACTTAACTCTCATCGACTCTCAACTCAGTTCACTCCAATCAAATCATCTCAGACTACTACACGACTGAACAATACCCTTGAGATCAATATGGAACGCCGGCCGGGCGCCTTTTCGCCCCGGTTCACCGGCACGACCTCGCCTCCACCAGCACCGCCAGGAGGCCCTCATCCCGGCGCATCGACCACCTCGCCACGGTCACGGTCAATGTCAATTGACAGCGACTCGTCATCTGTAGCGTCGGGAGCTTTTGGAATGGGTGTCGCCACACCGTCAAGTGGCAGCGGCTCGGTGAAGCGTGGTCCGACGCCAACATCAGGACTCGGCGGCCAGCATCACCAACAGCAGTATCAACAACAGTATGCTGGAGCAGGAGCATCTGGAGCTGCTGCTGCTGCCCTTTCAGGAGTACTGAACAACTACAACAATCCTGGCACTGTTTACGGCTACAGTCATGGGCCTCATTCAAAGATGTCTAACCCGTCTGCGTCGGCAGCTGCATCATCCAACTCCAAGACGCCGCGGCCAAGCATATCGGCTGTAAACAACGCGGTCGGCGTCTCGTCCATCTATGCATCTCCTCGCTCTAACAGCTCGACTCCGACGTTGCAAAACTATTCACGTCCGACGATTACCCACATCCCGTCGTCATCCTCATCTTCAGCATTGGCCGCCTCTTCAGCCGCTCAAGCCGGACGTAACTCACCGCTCAACCCCGTTGGGCCCGGTGGTGGTCCCGGATCTGGTCAGCAAACTCTTGTCGTCGACAGCCGACTTGACCTGAGAAGCCACCTCCAACATAAGCGGAACAACTCTCAAGGCTTTTTCGAGCCGTCACTGCCGACACTCGCCGACTCGTCTCCCGTGTCGTCGCTCATCGCACCGTCACCGACAGGCACGCCTTCCAACGCGAACATGGGGATGACCGGCGGCAACGGAGGACTCACGCCCAGCCAGATTGCAGCTCAGGCAGCTATGCAGTCGCAGAGCAATGTCAGCTCGAGGGATTCATCAGCCACGGGCAACCACTTCAGGCGCAGGTCGCAGACCATCCCGAGTCCACCACCGCCGCTGAATGACACTGGTCGGCCAAAGGCCGGATCTCACGGCAGTCAGTCGGGTCAGGGCCATATACAGGGACAAGGCCAGTTCGTGCCACCTCCACGAAAGGGCAGTGCTTCTGCGGCATCAGCCCTGAACATGTCAAGTGGTATGCCGGGCGTGTCTGGAGCCGGTGCAGCCAGTGCCGCGAGCGCTGCATACGCTGGCGGTGGAGCCGGTGGCCTGGGCCAGCTGTCGCCCGGTCTGACCACTTTCTCTTCAGCCGAAGCGCCAGCAGAGCGGACACCACGGTCAAAGGCAGAGCGAGCGAAGCAGATATTTTCCAAGTCCAAACAAATCACCGTGCCCAACATGAAAGACGTAGACAAGGGAGGTGGGCCCAGTGGCAGCAAGACGCCGGTCACGGCCAAGCTACCATCACCAGGCCCAGGCATGATCTACACCAAGAGCGTCAACGCGTCTATGACTAGTCTGAATGACAGCCTCGTAGGAGCAGGGTCGGCGACGCCCAGCATCTATGGGATGGCAAACTCATCGACATCAACATTGGTGCCGGTCGACCGCGTCAGGACCGAAGATTCACTACTTCAGCAGAGCCAGCAGCAGCAGCAGCAGCAGCAGCAACAAGCACAGCCGCCGCAACAACAAGCAAAAGAAAAGGAGAAATCACATCGCACGCATATCTTCTCGCGACCAAAGAAGAACAAGGAACGGGGAGCGGAAGAGCTAGCACTGTCGTCCGCGTCGAGCAACTCGAAGCCGGTCGACCCGAACGCGCCGCAGTCCATCTACTCGTTCGCGCAGTCGTCGCCCGCGCCGAGCCAGACGACGTTTGCCAAATCCGTGACTGGGCTGGACCTACGCCACGGCGGGCGCAAGAAGAAGGAGACTGCTGCCGGCGGGACGAGCAACATTGCAGGGGATTTCGACTTTGGATCCACCTTCGGGCCAGCCTCAGGATCAACCGGCTATTTTCTCGGCGGCACGCCGATCGGCTACGAGTCTGCCCCGTCCGCGCTCTCCGGCTTTGGCCTGCACAACATGAGCTCGGAAGACGCATGGGATTTTTTGAAAGCAAAGATTCTAGTGATTTTCGAGGGCGAGGAGCTGAAAACTCCCGTCGAAGACCTCAACCGGCTGGTGTCGGTGCACATTCAGCGGTGCATCAAGCGCCGATCGCCCGTGATCATCGACGACTTTAAAGATCTGCTGGGAACAGGGTTCCTGTCGCTCGACATGACGCTGCGCCGACTACAGGAGGACCGGCTCGTGCCCCAGCTCGTGGACATGTGGCTGTTCGTCTTCGGCACGCTGCTGCCATACATGCAAGCCGTCTTTCTGCCTCTCGACCTCGAGCTTCGCGGTCACGGAACCATGACGCCAGCGGAAGCCGCCGAGTTCTGGGGCATGCCCTCCGCCGCAGCAGCAGCCGCAGCCGCAGCAGCAGCAGCATCCAACTCTGGATCAGGCGGGAATAACAACCACAACAACGTTGACCACCCATCCTCCAACAGTCCCGAAGACCACACCACCACCCCCTTATACCTAACCACGTCTAACTCCAACACCAACAACAACGAACCCATGATTGACCCCGACGAAGAACTCGACGTGCGGAAATGTGTCCTCCTCGCATTCAGAGACTGCATCATCCTCCCACGCGCCGACGCCCTCAAACAAGTCTTTTCCCGCCTCTCGCTCGAATCCATCAACGTCGGCCTGGACTCGCCCTTACCGCCTCCCAACCCATCCTTCAGCGCGAACCCGTCCTCCTCCTCCCACGCAGCCGGGGGAGGGAGTATAAGCGGCGGCAGCAGCGCGGGAGGTGGCACCCACTCCCATCACGGCAGCATGGGCAGTTTTTCGGTCGGCGCCGGCTCTGCGTCTGGTGCTGGGGGTGGAGGTATGGGAGGAGTAATGGGAGGAGGGATAGGAGGGGGTGCAGGTGCAAGGCCCGGAACAGCAGGCTCCCTCGACCCAGGCCATTCAAGCTACAACAGCCAGGGCAGCACGCTGATAAGCAGCGTCGGCGCATCAGGGTCCTCTGACCCGTCAAACCGCAGCCGCGCCACGAGCAACACCTCCGCCCCACCGCCGGAACTGCCCACCTTCAGTCCCACACTTGGAGTCGGACGACTCGTTGGCGGCACCGCCACCCCTACTGCTACCGGCACTTCTGCCGCTTCTGCCAGTCACGCCAACACAGGTATCGCCACTGGCCCGGGCGGCGTTGGTCCAGGTGCAGGTGGGGTAGGCGCAGGTGGAGCTGGAGGAGCAGGAGTAGGAGGAGGCATGATGAAGAAACAGCCAGACAGCAGCGTCGTGACCGAGACGGTCGGCAGGATGCTGCAGTGCATGAGCGTGCTGGTGAGCGTGCACAGCGGCGATGAGGCGCAGGATCTGCTCGAGGATTTGACCAAGACGTTGAAGCTGAACTGGTTAGGTCGTGGCAGGACGGGGAGGAATCGGAAGGGTTTGGTCGGGGCGAGGGTGCCGGTTCGGGCGAGGGTTGGCGTTGTTGGTTGATTGACTGACTGATTGAATGAATGGTATTTGAGAGGGGAAGGGGTGGTGATGGGGTGGTGGGTGTGGGTGTGGGTATGGGTATGGATATAGGTACGGAGGCTGTCTTTGCGAGGTGTGGGATGGACGTCTGATCGGCTTCTCTGGCCGACTGGCTGGTAGGTGTTGGCATATGGGTACGTTTTACGAGTTTGGCTCTGTAGCTTGCTAGCGTATGCTGCTGTGTGCTGTTATTTGCTATTCTACACTACGCTATGCTCTGCTCTGCTCTGCTATGCAGCAGAAATGGATAATCACAAGCGCTATGAGCCGAAAACCTGAGTATACCCAAATCCGGACATCACATCCGACCTGGACACCAGGTCTCGATACCAACCAAAAATATACAGGCATTGAACACCATCGATTCCAAGTCTATGACGATACGACATCAGATTAATTCAAAGATTTGTTCTGAAGAGAGAGAAAAAAAGATAATGTCGTGGTGTATTAGATCCCCTTTTGAGGGGAGATACAATCATTAATCATTGACTAAGGTTAGGCGACTAGTGAAGTGCGCAGCTTATAACTATCTCGGTAACGACAGGCGCCTTCGCTAAGAGGGACTTGTGAGGATCAAGTCAACTTGTGTTTACTTTTCTCATTATTGTTGATTTTTCCCTTTGTTCCCTATCAGGGTGGTGGTGATGGTGGTGGTGGTGGTGGTGGGTTCGTGACAAAAAGCCAGGGCCATGCATGGTGTCACGATAGCTTTTCTTGCTCTTGCGCGTCTCGTGCGTTTGGCGTGTTTGATGTTGATATTGGTGATGTTAATGCCACCGCCGCCAAGCACCAGATATCATCATCATCATCATCATCATCATCAGGGTTTGAAGAGACCGCTCCCATCACACGGCCCGACGAAAAACTGCGAAGTATTCGTGTACGTCGAGCCCCCAAAGTCGACCACAAAGTCCGCCGTGCCGGGCCCGGCGGTGTTGGCCCAGAAGATAGTCAGCGCCACCACTTCGTCCTTGCCCAAATTCAGCGACACGGAGCCCGACGTGGGGAGCTGGCGGCCCGTCGTCGGCCACTCGGCGCCATAGTCGAAGTTGCTGTAGCTCCAGTTGTTGCCGAGCGCCTTGTCGCCGGCCCACACGATCCCGACGTCGTCGATGCGCTGGTCGCGCGAGCTGAGCTTGTACGTCCCCGCGCCGAGCGCCGGGTAGAGGTAGCCTTGCAGGATCAGGGCGAAGGACTCGCCGGGTCCCGCCTGCCCGTCGGGGAAGGTGATTTGGTTGTTGGAGGAGGCGAGCGCGTTGATGTTGCGGACGGACCCCGTTAGGTTGTAGGCGCTGTTGTTCGATAGGCCGTTGACGATGGCGGGTACGTTGGCGAAGAAGCTGCTGCCGGACTTGTATATGCGTGGGTAGTAGTCGTAGTACTTCAGACCCGTGGGGCTCACGACGCCGACGGAGCTGGTTGCTGCTGGCGGCGTGATGGTTGTGGTCGTGGTGCTGATGACCAAAACTGTGCTGGTGCTTGTTTTGGTACTAAGCAATGTCAAGTTTTTCCAAGTCAGTGCCGTGATTCAAACGGAATATAATGAAAAGAAGGATTGTTATAAGCCTCACGTGCTGGTACTTGGCGTGACTGTCGTTGTATCAGTAGACGTCGCAGTCGAAGCTGTCAGCGTGATCGAGTCGGTCACTGTCCGCGTTGTAGTCGTGGTGATGCAGACTGGAGGTACTGTCGTCACGGTGCCTGGAGATTGAACGCATGTCATGGACGACGTCTGCGTGACGGTGGACTGCTAGAGTGATATGAGCTACTATTCAGAGGTTTAGAATACACCCAGCTCACCGATGCGGTTGAGGTGCTTGTCGACGCAGTGCTCACGACCTGGATAACATTAGCAAATAGTTCTTGTTGGTCTCCTGCCTCAACAAACGGACGCGAGAACTCGAACAGACGCAAGCTGTCCCAGTCGAGGACTGAGTTCAAGAGAAATCAAGGGCAATTGCGGGATACGAGTGCATACCTGAGTAGTTGTCTCGGTATATGTACTGGTTGCTGTAGCAGCAGTAGCGGTGACAGTTGTCGTAGTGGTCTCAAGCGAGGGCGTAACGGTGATGACGGTCGTGCTGAGACGGAGCACTCATCAGTCGACCGTCCAATCAATATTCATAACCAAATAAACTCACGCAGTACTCGTTTGGGTGAGGGTCTCCCCTCCGGAGCATGTCTCGGCCGCAGGTGTAGCCAAGGGACGGACACCAACTGGGAATTGCAGCAATTCACGTGCTACATGATCTTTCCCTGCTTCTTCGCTATTAAAATGAAAGGCGGCGGAGAGGCCGAGCCAAGCGGCAATCATCCATAGCAGTAGGCCTGCAAAGAACATTATATCGATAGCACTGGCAGTCTTCGGTCACCCAAATAGCAATAAAGCCTTTCAATTGAAGTGAAAGGTGAGAGAGAGAGCGTTTTGTCGGGAAAATCGTCGCGATAGCCGACAGCAGGTATGCTCTCCTGAGCAGTGGGGATAAGGCTCGAATGCATTTCTCGTGCTGCATACTTGCATCATGAGCAGCATGTACATGCAGTTCAGATCTTGGTAATGCAACCACCGTCGGCCTTTCGTCGTCACGATTCAACCCTGGCCAGTCGCCATTCAGAGATGGTGAAAATCACCAAGACACCGTAGTTGAGATGCTTGAGTGATGGCGAGCACTCGAGGCGCTTTGGCAATGCATGTCGCCTTGTCAAGTTATGAGTGGTCGATTGCGTGCATAAAGGCTTCCCCCTCCTATGCAGCCACATACGACCTGGGCATCGTATCGGCCGTAGCCAGTGGATATCGCTCGCCTTTGGAGAAACAGAAACTTGCATGTGTGTGTCTCTCTCTATGACTTGAGATACGGCTGACGAAAGGCCTTAGTCCTTTTAACTGCGGTCTGTGAAGAAGCTTCTCCACTTCATACCTAGGTAGTTCCCGTGGGGCTGCGAGTCTGCAAGACGAT
Source organism: Erythroxylum anguifugum (assembly GCA_027478595.1). Classification (NCBI taxonomy): domain Eukaryota; kingdom Viridiplantae; phylum Streptophyta; class Magnoliopsida; order Malpighiales; family Erythroxylaceae; genus Erythroxylum; species Erythroxylum anguifugum. Next base: position 72,954 of record JANIPN010821656.1, read on the forward strand.
TCGGCTTATGTAAGCCGAGCTGCTTACTGATTCGGACTTGTGCCCGTAGTTTCGTAGCTTACATCTGGGTAGTGACACTGGCGTAGAAAAAGTCCTGATTCAAGGCCATGCAATCAATATATTTTGGCAATAAGAGGGCATTCCATTCGATCTGTTGTGAGGTTTAGGAAACTTTCATTCGTGCTTTTTGCATCATGTCGCACCTTCCTACCTGGTCCTCTATCTCATCACGATACCTTTCTTTCTGACGCTACAGCGGACTTCATCAATGACTTTATTTGTCCCAACACATTATCCACACATAGTGGAAAAAGCAGACAATGTCTGTCGACGCGGAATGGATGTCAGAGACACACAGCGATGTCGATGAAGCAGACTCAAGCCAGTCTTCGCGACCAGCTATGAGCTTGCCTGCCGACTGGCTCGAGGACCCTAAATTCCCTCGGACCAGACGTATCCTGAGCTTTGGTGATAAGAGCAAAGGCGATACACGAGAGATTGGACAGCTGGGTCGTCTCCATCCGGAGATTCTGTATATGATCATTGTTCAGCTTGACTTAACAAGTCTGATTAGCTTGGCTCGGACCTGTCACGGTGCTAAAGTGATAGCTCAGACCTGCCCACGCCTTCTGGAGCTCGATCTCCTTTACAGATTGATCCTCGATCTCCGGAAACTAGAGCTCCTTCGAACCCACTCGGTTCAGAGCTTGCTGAGCGTGCTGCGGCAAGAGGACTGCGTCTGCTGCCACATCGAGAGTCGGCGAAGAAAGGTGACAGTCACGCCGGGTGCCTCGGCTGACTGCAGGATCGGAACGCACGTCTTCCTGCCCACGCTGGAGCGAGGCTGCGAGGCTTGTATGAAATACTGCCCGAGATACACTATCATGCAACGCAAAGACGCGGTGAAATACGCTTGGTTGATAGGCAGAGGTCAGCTCCGATTCCGCATACCTCTCAGCCGCCAACAAGGATGGGCCTTCGAGCTGCCCTCTCTAGCAACACCTAGCTTCATGCTTTATGACACATGTTACTACAGCCTGAAGGATGTGTTAGAGACTGGCGTGCGAAACTTTGGCTCTCTTCAGGCCCTAGAGGCAAAAGTCAAATCGACCATCTCGCCAGTCGATGAGCTGGCATTGACAAAGAAGGTCGAGAAGGAGGAAGCTCTCAACTTTGAAGAAGACATCTACGAGACATGGATAGAAATTCGATGTCTGCTGGGTGGTGGTGACGACGACGAGGCTGACCTCCTGCCATGTTACGCCGAGCCACCTTCGACTACCGCAAAGTGTCAGAGGTTTTGGGACCGCGACAGGCACGACAGGGATTTGTACGAAATGGAGTGGTTGACCAACCTGCTCGATAGGTGTGAGGCACGCCAAGCGCCGGTGCCGCTGCTCAGGGCTGGCAGACGCAAAGTCGAAGAGCTTTACTGGTGCTGGGCCTGTTGGTGTGCGGACAATGACAATACCATAAACCGCATGTCTGGCCTGGATGGCGGTTGGGTGGATTCAACGAGCTATCGCCTCCCTTCTGGATTCGCTGATTTTGACGATTTTTATGATCCTGAGGGACGCTGGAAAATTCTCATGCGTCTCCAGGCTTACAGACGCGACGAGTTCAGCCATCACATAGCGACTTGCCAGGCGGCCCCGTCCTTCTGGCAGCACAAAGACCGTCTCGACGCCTGGTACGCGCAGGGGCGGAGGGTGTACAAATGGGAGGATGATGAAGATCTCGGCAATGGCTTGTATTACGACGACTATACTGATAGCGCATCTACCCTCTACCTCGAAGACTGCGTTCAGCGGATGCACATATGGGACGATGACGATGTCGAGTATTCTTTCTATCTCGAAGACTGTGCTCAGAAAATGCTGAAGGACTACGAGGACGATCTGGAGCGGTGCTGGCCGCGCGAGTCGGAATACAGTGACATTGGTAGTCCGCTATTCTAGCCTGTAAGCGACTGCCATTCTATCTCACGCGTCACGACTTAGATTTTTGTCAACACTGTGCCGGTATGTGCTGGAACATTGATTGCGTGAACACTAGTCTCAATTGAGTTTTGCCTCCACTGACTTCTGGCAAGTATGATGGTATCTGCTAGTCCATGGAATATTATTTCAATACCTTGGATCCTGCGAATAAGCTATCATGTCACCGTCGATCTGTCGATTCTTTCAAGCAATAGCATGAACGCCTCTGCGACAAGCATATCCCAACACGTCCCCTCAAATCCATCAATCCTATTGAGCCACGAAGAATAATCAAACGCAGCACATGCAGAAGCAGCTTCTCGGCTTCAAGAAGCCATCGCAGCAACGATTACTTGCGGCCGCCGAGGTTTTTGTGACAGAGTGCGAGAAAATCAGTTCCACATTCGCAGATTCGGAGATCCAATCGGCATGGTCAGACTGGCCTCGAACAGTATAAAGCGCATTGATCCAGAAAAAGCGATATGCCAGCTTGGCTTCGTGTGACGGTGACGGTATCGACGCAGCAGACCGGGAGCCTTTCTATTGGGATACCTTCCGACCATTGTGGAAGGCTTTCACTGATGATCTTCAGGCTTCTGTTTTGAGGAGAGTCTGGACCGTAGTAGTAGCTGAGTGTTACGTGAGGGCATTTTTGATCCTCTGCGGTCGCTTTGTAAAGATACGGAAGTGGAGAGCCGTCGGATATTCTCCCTATATATAACACTCTCTCGGGAAATTAATTATCTCGATGACCTGCAGCCGTGCGAAGAATCGTAGCTGTTCAACAGATGTCTGCACTCGGCTCGCTGCTTATATTCAGTGGTCTCACGCGCTCGTTAGATGCTTGATAGAGGCTTCTGAGTAGGCGTCCGAAAGGTATGCTGTCAATCTGATATAGATTCGGGAACAATACAAAACAAGGTCATTCCTATCCGAATAATCGCCCCAATTGCCCCAATGCCTATTCCAACAGCGCCTCTCCTCTTCCATACATTCTTTCTTAATTTTTGTTCCATCGTCTTTTCCAACTTTGACAGGATATTCCTTCACTCATTTCTTTCCGAATAATCTCGACTCGTCAATATTCATTTCTCTTCGTTATCTTCATTTCTTCTCTTTACTTCATCATAATGGATCATGACTTATTCCCACTGCTACCGCTGCCTCCACCCCAGAACTTCCACCAGCTCGACCTGCGCGATTTCTTGTCATCCTTGTTCGAACTCGATGCTGGTGGTTGTGCCGATGCTGCTGATGGCGTCCGCTCAGCCGTGGCCGTCTCAGTCGTAGTCGTCGTAGTAGCAGGGGCCGTAGTAGCAGCACCACCACTCGTCACAGCTCCGGCACCAGCCTCAACACCCTCCTCAGTCCCAGCCCCCATCCCAGCCCCCCGATTCTCCCCTTCCTCTCCATCCCCTGCAACACCGCCCCCCTCCACAATCCCCAGCGTCTCCTCCAAAACACTCAACTGTCCGTCGAGCAGCGCCGCCCAGTTCTCGACATCCCCAATCTCCTTGAGCGCATCCCTCGCTTTCCCCGTCATCTTCATCGCCTGCTCCGTCTCGCGCGCCGCTTTCGCCGTATTGCCCTCCAGCTCCTGCCTTTGTGTTTCGATGGACCCGTGCGCGCCCGCGATCGCCGCCGCCCGCTGGCTCAGCGGCGTCAGGGACTGCGTGCCGAGCGCGGCCATGTGTGCGGTGAAGGCCTGGCGCGCGGCTGTGGTCGTGGCGGGGATGGTGGCGGTGGCTGGAGCTGCTCCTGCAGCGGTGCCGGGCTTGGGCGAGGAATCTATCGCGCCGGTGGGAGGCACGGCTGTCACGGTTCCGGTTGCTGTGGTTTCGCTCGTGCTTGTTGTTGCTGGGATGGCAGGGGCGGGGAGGAGGGGTGTTGGTTCTGCTGCCAGTGCTGGTGCTGGCGTGTTGGTGTTGTTACTGCTTCCGTCTGTTTGAGTGTGGCTGGTTGTGTTGTTGCTGGTTGGCTCTCGGCCTAATGTTTCGGGCGAGAGTGACATGCCCGTGCCACCGTCTACCGGGGACGAGGGGAAGGTGCCGGCTGTTGGTGAGGCGATGGCTGAGGTTGAGTTGACTGAGGCGGATACAGATTCTGGGACTGATGCTGGGACCGATGCTGGGATTGATGTAGATACGGGTGCGGACATGGGAGCGTCGGAGGTGGGTGCAGGATGTGAGTTGTGGCGATCAGCTCGGGTCGGGTCGCCGTAGAACTGCAATGCAGGCTCAGAGAAAGGTGTCGTCGTCGTTGAAGACTGGTGTCGGTCTGCTTTTGTCGGGTCACCATAGAAAGACAGTGCGGGCTCAGAAAATAATGGTGTCGTCGTCTGTAGGGATTGGTGGCGATCTGCCTTCGTTGGATCGCCGTAGAATTGCAGTGCAGGCTCTGATAACGGCGTCGCTGTCATTGCTGTCGCTGATGCCGTCGAGGACTGATGTCTGCCGGCTCGAGTTGGATCGCCATAGTATTCGAGAGCCGGCTCGGAGAAGGTCGGCATTGTGGCTTGGATTCAATTGATGATTTGTGACCCGACGAGATGCTGTGTGTTGGGCTTGAATATTCTAGTTGCAGAGCTGTTGGCTGATGGATATAACCGTTCTTGATAGCAATTGAAATGAGAGCCGTCGAGTTCCACGACTGGTTCGGTTTCAGAGACTTTGTGGTTCCAGCTAAGAAAGTCGTCGTTCGCTGAATTGAGGATTGACCCAGGCAAGGAGTGGAGCCTGCGATAGTTTCACCCTCTGTTGACCCGAACAGACGACTGACTCAATATCTTGGAAAAACAACGATCAAAGCCGAAAAGAGAAAGATTCGACAGGGAATATGCCGGTTTGGTGTAGCAAGAATGAGTATACCACAAGCCAGCGTCTGCACCGCGGAAGCAAGCAGCCTGCCAATTGGCTTGCACACACAATAGGAAATTTACAAAACTGGTTTCGCAGTCTTGCACACGCCTTCAAGTCGTACGACTCTTGATAATCGAACTAAAAGCTCGATTCGGCTGTGAGCTGTATGTATTCTCAATACAGCGTTGCACGCGAAAGTACTGGAGCTATCGCGGGTATAGCTTCGTTTTGATCGGGTGATTGTCCGTTGCGGTCTGTGAACAGCTTGAGCTGAGTTACAGGTAATTTTACGCGCAAAATTCGCAAACAAACAATATTCTTCAAGTCAGGACAAGATCTGGGGCGTCAACAACTCTTGTTTGGATGCGTTGAAAGCTAACAACGGCGGGGAAGCGTAGCTATACCTTGATGCGGTGAGCTCCTAAAGCCTGAAAGGTGCAGATCGCTAGAGACCGCGGTTCACGTGAGCTGGCGAATCGCGCTGTGGTCACGAGACGTTTGTAACGTCGCAATATAAAGTCAATGCTGTGATGTATAGGGATACAAATGGGTTGGTTTGGTTAGCTCAGATTCTCGCACCGTAACGAATGGTTTGGATAAGGTTCTGGAATGGTAGTCGCCTGGTAGAAGTTGAGTGCCTGCAGAAGTGACTCTGTACGACACCAGTCCCGTGTAGCAAGCCTCCTCACTCAATTTAGCCACTCGATCAGATACATCAATACCTCGACTAGTCACAGTACGTCACGGTGTATCACGATGTATCACAGTGTATCACGGTGTATCAGAACCCCAAAATTCAATGTAATCATGAGCTCGATGTCGAGCGCGATGCATTCGGTACTTATACAGTTCGTTTTACCAAGCCGTCGACGTCGACGATGTCCTCCTTTTTCTATCGAATCTATTTATCGCCGAGACTTACTCTTGACCATGTCTCACCTTCTTTCCCTTCACTCTTGCTCGCCTGTACAGCATATAGCTGAGACATGTGAAAATAACAGCCCTCATCGATCGAGAGCTGTTGAAAGAATGTGTAGCTGTGCAGAAGCTGCCAAGTCGTGCAGTGACAACAATGGCCAGTAAGCAGAGAAGGATGCAAAACATTAAGATTCTTCGAAACAAATACAATGGTGCCCAGCGTTCTTCCTCGTTGTCATGGTCCAAGAATCCATTGCTGCTCCTCTTCTTTTCCCCCTATCCTTGAGGACCATGCACCGCGAAGCTTTCCTCTTCTGATTTTCCCTCAGTAATGAAAATGGTGGTAGTGGTGGTGGTGGTGGTGGTGGTGGTATATACATCAAAGTCGTAAAAGGGCATGCCAGTGTAAGTCGGTGCGTGTGAGTTATTATCGGTGTAAAGCGAGTGTGCGTATGAATGCAGTAAACGAGAATGGAATCCCGCACAAGAATCGAAACAAGGCATCGCTGCCATCATCAGGTCGTCTTTTCGAACCTCTCTTCACTTGACTCTCACCCAGTTTTTTTATAAAAAAAAGAAGCAAAATCAAACGGCATGAAACTCATGCCTCTCATCAACCGCATCGATGCTGACATCATCCATCCCAGCCCCGTCTCGGAAGCCATCACTCGGACTCGAGCTTGTCAGCTCACTAACGTCGCCGTCGTTCCCGCTGCTCGTCCTCGTCGCTGTGGTCATCGCAGTCTTCGACGTCATCCTCTTCAGTGCCGCGGAACTCGACACGTTCGCCTTGGCCGCCGCCGCCGCCGCCAGTGGCCGGTCCAGACTGTAGCGATCACCGTCGCCAGCCTCCAGGTCCTTCATCGCATTGCCTCCGCCAGCTACCGCCGACCCTCTCGACCCAGTGCGCAGCGACTCGGCAGGCGTGACGCCGTCCGCCGGTGTGTCGTCGAGCTGCAGCCAGGTGCGCGTCGACGGCGCCGGTGTGTGCAAATTATCGATCCAGCCAGGCCAGGCCATGGTTCGGTTCCGGCTAGATTGGCGGCTGTGTTGTTGCTGGGTCTTGGACTCGGAGAGCGTAGGTGACAGTGGCTGCTGCTGGCCCGCGACCTTCTCGTCAGCCAGAGCGGTGACTCCGTAGTTTGGCGGCTGGTTGCTGGACGGCAGAGGCCACGAGTCGCTGGCAGGACTAATCTCCAGCACGTTCCCGCCGCTGCCCGGCCGCTGGTGGTCGCCGCTGATGCTCCCGCCGTGGCTCGTCTCGGTCTTCTCCCACCACTCCGTCTTCCGCTTGGCGACGACGGCCGTGCTAAGCCGCTTCATCGGCATCATGGAGTTTCCGCGCGACCCGCGCTTGCTGAACACGCGGCTGAGGCCAGGACTGCGTAGGCTGCCAGTGCCGTTGCCGCTGTTGCCATAGTACGCTGCCCGGCCCGTCGTCTGCACCCGGCCGTGCACCAGGAGGCGCAGCAGCGGCCGCATGGACGGCAGGCAGCAGCACACAACAGACAAATTGCCCTCGACAAGCGACCAGATAGCGGTGGTGCTCGTGGCCCAGGGCAGGTCGGTCTCGATCATGGAGTTGTAGACGATCAGCTGCCACAGCCGCAGGCCGGAGCAGATGGTGACAAAGGTGCCCAGCATGAAAATAAAGCTCACGGCCAGCTTCTGGGACCTGCTGATGGACAGCCGGGCGATGTAGAAGTTGGGCAGCACCAGCAGGACAATATCAAAAGCAATGTTGGGCACCGCGCTGCCGACCCAGAACTGGGACTGGCTGATGCAGTGCGCGTTGCGGATCGTCAGGTCCCAGAAGGCGGGGACAGGCACGCAGCTGAACACGGTAACAAGAGTCACGGCGACGAGCCAGCAGATCTCGGCGCCGGCAAGCACGCCCAGTACAATGTGGCACGACCGCACCTCGAAGATGCGCCACCACAGCGCCATGATGGAGAGCTTGGACAGCGTGATGGCAAACGCGTACACCATGTCGAACACCCACAGGCCGATGAGGTAGTGACGCAGGCTGCCAGACGTCGACCTCCCGACGTGCAGGCCAAAGTGGTTGTGCGCCACGCCGTATATCGAGATCAGGCACATCATCCAGGCAAAGGGCAGGCTCGCCAGCGCCAGCCAGTCGTCCAGCTGCAGCTTGTTCTTTACCAGCCAGCGCGACACGAAGCGGAAGACGACGGCCACGAAGCTGAGCACCAGCATGGCCACTGACCACCCGACAATCTGCGCTTGCCGCGTCTCGTTCTCGTCCACGCCCGGCGGGCTGGGCAGTAGCATGTCATCGATGTCGGTGGGAGAGGCAGACATTGTCGGAGGCGTTATCGTCTGCCGTGAGTGAGTGAAAGGATGGGACGAGATGGGAAGGGATCCCCCCGGCACGTGCCTCGTCCAGGTACCGAAGAGGGATAAAGGCCACTCGAGACGTCAATCATACATGAGCAAAATAAGGATGAGTAGAAGATGTTACAAGATGTTTGTGAAGAAGAGAAGGATCTCGGCCGTCTTGATTGAGTAGAGATTGAGAAGGAAGGGAAAAAAGAGGACGAAAAGGACAGGCTTTGGTCGGATCAGGACATGCGCGGGCTTTCATGAGATAAAACTTCACAAGCAAAGGAGTGTCAATATCCGCGGGTTCAAAGGTGAGAAGAGAGAGAGAGAGGCATGCAGCGAGCATCTGCTAGCACGAGCAGCCTGCATACCCGCTAGAGGAGGTACGAGAACGATCACTGCGGCAGGGACGTGAACGGCACTCGCGCTACTGTGGTCATCCATTTCACTCCGGTCAGCCCCAGGGTCGACGGCCAGAGAGCAAAAAAGAGACGGAGCAACTTCTCCTACGCTTTTTCCTCCCCTTTCTAGAAGGTAGGCCAGAGACTGATGGAGAGAGCCTTGGCCATTTCGATGGAAACTGGAAGAGAGGGTGTGTCGCGAGAGATAGAACGTCAAAAGCCAGTTCCAAAACGGTCAGTGCTGTCGACCGACCCAAGACCCATCCCAAGGCCCTTTGGACCTCTCAGCTTGCGGGCGCTGACCTTCTTCCCGTACGGCTGGTGCTCACTTCGTGCTCTTGCAGCTTAGGGCATAGCGTCGTTGTGCCTCGAGCGCTCCCAAACCTTTGGATAGTTGTGGAGCATGAGAGAGAAGTGAAGGGCCGACGAAACGGCTAAGATCCAGGGCAGGGGTATCCCCAGGAACCGGGAGGCGAGTGAGGGCGTGTGTGGCGCCTGCGGGTTCACTGGAGATCGCCACACGCAATCTTTCTATCGCGCCTCGCTCTCACAAGCCAGGACTGGTGTCGTTTTGTGGTAGGCCAAGTAGGACCGGGAAGTTTCCGAGTGTTTTAGCCTGCCTTCACCTCTGCTTGGGCGTTGGTTAGACGTCGGTTTCGAGAGGAGACGATTGGACTACTGTCAGCATTCGCCATCACGCTTCCCGCCCTTCACGGCATAGGTTAGGCAAAACAACTAGAGGAAAGAAAGCGAAAAGAAAAGAAAAAAATCATCCTCCCCGGCTGGGATCAGCAGTCGGAGAGTAAGCATCAGCGTAAGCGGTTTCCTGTTGACGCACGCAAAAGAGATGTTGTAGCTGACGAAAGGACCGACTCTAATTTCAGATGAGCATGGGTATGATAGTCGGGGAGAGCGGGTGTTTGCTCACTCTCTCTCCCTCCCTCACACACTCACGAACGCGCGAAAGACGACCACTAATGCCGGCAGTGTGACATGAAGGCGGCGGCGGAAGCACAAGGCTGGGGGAAACACAGAAAGGCGGCGTTCGTCGATGCAGTAGAGTGCAGCCAAGGCGTTGTTGTTTCTCCTGAGCCTTGCCTGTTTCTCCGCCGAATTGATGAGTAAATAATGATGATTTGCGTGTAGAGCGGGCAGAGATGAGTAGCATCGGTATACTCAAGTGTGCTCGAGTGTGCAGGCGTGCATCAGCATTGCAGGGGGCCCGTGCAGTAGAGGACCCACAGCCTATCGGTGGATGGTGGCGGCCCACTGGCCACGGCTCCGCGCTGCCTCTGCCTCGAAGCGATCTCATCGCCTGCGAGTGGACAGCCGGCCCTGATCTGGTGGAGAAGCGGAAAAATTGAGCGTTCCCAAGAGGGGAAAGTCGTCGAATGCCGTCCCCGGCGAAGCCGAACGATGGACAGAGCGGCCAGCAGCCAGCTGCGCAAGTGTGCATTTCTTTTTCCAGCTAGCTAGTAGCTGTGCACTGCAGCCTGCCTTACCTGAGGCCCGCGGAATAATAGCGACGATGTCGCGAGGTACGTAACTTGTAGCACGGAGGTCGGGATACACTATGTGGTAGGCTGTGCCTGCGCTACCTCATCACTTGGTAGAGCCGTTTGTACTCCAGAAGCTTTGTGCTGGGCCAGCTGAGGTTCAGCCTATGCTCTTCCTGCGAGCCACTTTCAGCCCTTTGCGTAGTATTTTTAATCCGCGATCGAAGTGGATCGAAGGCAGGTCAAAATTTTGACGTCTTCTCGAAGTCGCCTTCACAGGCTGCCGTTGATGGAAGAGCGCGAAAAGCTTGCTTCCCAAAACACACGTGGAACATGGCCTGAGCCCTTAGCTGCTCTGAATTTTTTGACAGGAGGGTGGTGCGGGATTATTCTACGACGAGAATCGCACGCCAAGAGAATCAATGTCTGTGCCCTGATTGCCCGGGAGATTTGCTCATCTGTAGCCTCTGACGACGATGAGGCGTGCGCCAGTGTCCGGCAGACAGTCAGACCAAAAAGTGTTGTTGGGAGGACAGAGGTTGCTGTCTTCTGATTCGACTGGCGAACCGTCGCCTGCTTGGTGGAGTTCCGTGGAATAAGGCACCACTGGTCAGGGGTGGTGTGTCGGCACAAAAGCTCGTCCCCCGCAAGTGAGGCTAGTATGGGTGCTCAGAAGGGAATCAGATGTCAAATCGTTCTTCGCAAGCCGACAGACGCAGCAGAGGAGCCAAGACTGGGTGTGAGTATCGTGAGATCTCGTTGGCTTCTCCACGGGCGGGAGCGTCCAATGGGCTGCACGGGTGAGGTCCCGCCCAGCAAAGTCGCCCGCAGCAGCGGCCGCCATTGTCGACGCAGTCAGTGGCGATCAGGGTACCAAGTGCCGATATTCCAACACAGTAGCCGAGGTTTTTCGCCTTCAATTCCGCGTCAGAAGTACTCTCTCTTCGTCTGTTGGGTGTAAGCGTCAGAAGATGCCACTGGAGTGAACGTTTGACGAGCAAGCGCGTTTGACCCTCGTCAATTGAGGATGACCAACAGGCAAGCGGCTTAGGTACCAGCAATAGCAGCCGAACGGTAGCACGTAACAATCCACTATAGTTAAGTAAGACCTGGTCATAATACTAGTAGAAACTATCAAACAATTACTATAGAAACAGTGTATAGCGCCATACCCAACACACGGAACAGAATTAGTTTTGAGTTATAGCTATTTAGCCGCTAAAATATAAGTTATATTAAAAATTTAAGCCTAAAAACCGCTTAAATTAAAGAGAGTTTTATTATAAAAGCCTTCTACTTATATATTTTTATATATACTCTCGCCCCTATATATTATTAAAATAAATACTTTAACTTTATTACTTAATAAGCTTAATAAAGAAACGTAAAATATTAATCGCTATTAAATCCTCCTAGATCGCTAGATAACGATAAAAATTAAATTATTATTATTACTTTTAAAAGATTTAAAATAAATTTAAAAGTAAGAAAAACTCTTCCTTCTTCTTCTTATACCTTTTCGCTAAGAAATTTCTTAAGGAATTAATTAATAAAGAAATTAATAAAATTCGTATTTTTCTTTTCGTTACCGGACTTCTTTACCTTAATAAAAAGATAATCGATCTTCGACTTCTCCTTATAAAAATTAAGAATTATAAAAGGCTTTCGAGTAATAATAAGCGCTTTTAACGAAATAAATTAAATAAAAACGTTAAAATTTAAAAAGATATAATTTTAAAACTATAGGAATTCGAGGATTTAATATAGTTAGAATTAGGAAATTAACGATTTATAGAACCAATCAAAAAAATCGTCACAAAAAAAACAGTGGTGCAAAGTCGTGGTCCCCAGAGGGGGACCTGGTCATGATAGATGTCTCGTTTAGAGGCAGTCTGGGGTCTAAGCTGACGCGTAATGTCGCCATCACAACAGTCAGGCCAGGACTGATGGCGACCGCTTGGCTTATTGGGGTCCATGGACAATGTCGAAGCAGAGTCGTTTCTCTCATATCGCATCGACTTCCAGTTGTCAGCAAACGCGAGGCTCTGGTCATCTAGCAGGATCGATATCACGGGTCGGACAATTGGAGGGAGCCGTGTAGGATCCAGGTTGTTCGTCCGATATCGAATCCTTTGCCGTAGGAAGCAACCGACGCGATAATCGTAAGCAGATGTTCAGTCAGAATACCAATAGTAGAGCATCGATCATCATAAACGCCGACGGTTCATTGATGTGTCTATGCTATTGAGCATATCGGTCAAGTCAAGACCAAAGCATTCAGTTTGTACGCCAGAAGTCTGATATGATGCAAACAGTCCGAGGGACATGGATAGTTATTTTCGTTTAGGATCTGCAATCGCACTTGATATTTTGCAGATCAGATGTGGACGTAGTAGGAGATAATCTTCAACACAATCAACAACAGACCTTTGCCAAGTCACCTCCATTGATCACTGGAACCCTTCTTATCGGGATCTAGTTGGACTGGATATTAAATCAAGCTGAACAAACATGATCTCGAATACAACGCTCTAAATTATGTGAATATTTTAATGTGTCAATTGCATAGAATTAGCAATGTCACGTGATCTCGCTGCCATCGCACCAGAGAGCTCTAATTTGTCCAGATCACAATGAATAGTTTGTGAAAGATCATAGACTCTGAGATACAACAAAAGTTCAAAGCTCATCATATGTAAAGCAAGAAAATACAAAAGTTATTTGTTGACAGTATCCGGGCCATTCCTGTCCATCGCATTCGGAGGAAGCACGAACCATCGCGTAAACGTCAGGAAATGGATTGCATGTTTGTGTGTCTAGCATCATTATGATTTCACCATTTACCGCGATAATTTAATGTTAATGAATGTCGTATGTGTATGTGTGCGCTGCATGTTTGCATATGGTCTTGACGTTCCTGTTGCCTTTTGACAGTCCCGATACCGTCCTAAATTGTGATACTCATACTCACTGGGCCGCTATCGGGCAATGTACCACACTCGGCCGTACTGACGAACCTTTCTAGCAACTGAGTGGCTGTCTCGTGGAAACGCTCGATGAGTTTGTTTAGGGAACGAACTGCATCGTCGACGGCCGGCTGCGCAAGATATCCGTAGCAGACAACATTCAAAGGCACGATGCTATCAATGAAACCCTAAGCTTGCGATCTTTAATTAAATATGCCTTTCAGCTCTATATACAAAAAATGCCTGTTTTCCAGTTCTCCTTCAGAAGTGGAAGCTCGCTTGTCCTGACCTGGTCAGCATCTCCCAAGCCTCGTTGCGTTGGTGTTTACATATGCGGATATGATACTACATGTAATCATCATATAAGATTCTGACTTCTTGCCTTTGGCGTGTTCAAGAATTGAGGCGAATATCGATCCCAAATCTAATAATTGATCAGACCTCTCCGATGTCCACAACAAACACAAGCGACTACTGGCTCGAGCATTGAAAGACAAACACCGACGGCACTTGCTCCGAGACGCGCAGCCCAGTACTGGGTTAGACCTGGGACACGATTTTCAAGACGAACAGCTTGCTCGAGTCGAGAGCTCAGTATGAAAAACTCCATATCGCCTATCAATTCTTTTCTCTGTTCTGTCACATGTCAGCAACCCTGCCATAGAGAAAGAATTCAATCAGCGGCCCGAAGAGGCCGCCCTACGCCATGGAGAGCAATGCTGACTGTACAAACCTGCTTCGGGGTCTCCGGGCCACTGCTATCCTTCGAGAGACCGAGTATAGGTAGGCAGTATCCACTATGTCTGACGTGCATAGGTGTGTACGAACTATCTATGGATCTACTCGTGGGAGATGATGAAGCCATGGGATATGATTGTGTTGCCAATGTGTTGTACTCACAGCCACAAAAGCCTGCCAGTTGACTCAAAGAGCAGTGTGGTGGTACAAACAACAAGACCGCTAAAGTCTTATCTGAAGAGGAAAAGATCACAATTACTCATCAATGTTTGCGTAGCAGGCATTGCATCTCTCCAACTGAACCTATGCCACTACACTGACTTTTCCCACTTTCCACGACCAAGAAGCGATATTAAAGAAAATCTGACTGAGTTCGGCACGCGTTGCGGAGCTGATCATGTCTGTGTACGACTTTATCGTTATAGGTGGTGGCATTGGCGGCTGCGTCGTTGCGTCGAGGCTCTCACGCAGCGACAAGAAGCCTTCCGTTCTAATGATCGAAGCTGGAGAGCGAGCCGATGATCATCCTTTGGTTGAAACGCCTGCCGGTGCTTTTAAAGTGCGCGACTCGGAGCTAAACTGGAATTACCCAAGCGTGCCTCAGCGCCATCTCGATGGCAGGGTCACGTACAACGCAGCCGGGAAAGCGTTGGGGGGTGGCTCTGTGATCAACTCAGGTGAGTCGAGCAGGGTGAGGCATTTTGCATCTACTTCTAATAACTGATACGAGTGGAACAAACCTCTCAGGCGGCTGGGCTCGCGGAGAAGCGAGTGACTTCGATGCCTGGGGCGCTCTGGTCAAAGACACACGCTGGAGCTACGAAGGCCTTCTACCTTATTTTCGAAAGACAGAGGCGTTCTTCACGAAACACGCCGATCCGAAAGAGCATGGACTTGATGGGCCCATACACGTTCAGTCCGTCAGCAGTTCCGGTCGCATCTATCCTCTGAGGTCGAGAGTCAAAGAACTATGGAGCACTATTGGCCTACATGAGGCTGACCACGCTTCCGGCCAGTACCCTGCTCAAAGCCTTCGCGAGAATCTTGAGAGCTGGCACAATGGCAAGAGGACAATTGCCAGCAACGCGTACCCCCTTGACAATGTGGCTGTTGTCACCGGCACGCTTGCCAAGCGAGTCCTCTTCTCCTCCTCCTCTTCAGAGGGCAAGCCTACTGCTCCTGCTCGTGCGCAGCAGGTGGAGCTCGTAGATGGCAGAGTGTTCAGCTGTCGCCAGGAGATAATCATCTCGGCTGGAGCATACCGGACGCCACAGCTCCTGATGCTATCCGGCATAGGCCCAGCGACCACTCTCCAGCAGCACCAAATCCCCGTGGGTGTCGACGAGCCGGCAGTGGGAGGGAACTTTCATGATCATCTTGCCGTCAATCTCTTCTGGAAGCTGAAAGACACGGCGGGCTCTGGTCTGGCCCTTGGCGCGGACGGTTTCGACCATCCGTCTCACGTCAACGGGGTGCCCATAGATTTCAAGGCCTTGCAGACCCTGCCATCCACTGGCTTGCTGCAGGCTCTGAAGCAGGATTCCACGCAGGCATCAGAGCTGGATCCGCTCATCGCCGTTCCCCGATGTCATCTGGAGTACTACTTCGTGTATGCCGGTTACAGTCCCTCAGCACCCAAAGTACCTCTCGATGGCACACACGTCATGACTGGTGTTGTCGGCTTCCTGCCAACCTCGCGTGGCACCGTGACCATCAAGTCCCGCGACGTGTCCGACTTTCCCGTCATTGACAACAACTACTACGATACAGCCTTCGATCGCTACGTTATGCGATCAGGCTTGCGCGAACAAGCCAAGATGATAAACGAGACCAGGCAGGGTCAAGCCATGATCAGCCACGAAGTCGTGCCAGATGGCTGCGCACCACTCAGCCCAGAGAGCAGCGATGAGGAGCTGGACGCTCGAGTCAGGCTTTGCGGAAAGTAAGCTCACATTTACCCCCTATCCCTCTATCCCATAGAATAGCCACTTCTAACTGCTACTGTCTGCCTCAATACTGATGATCTATGCAAACAGCACTCTGTATCACGCAGGAGGCACGGCATCGATGGGCACAGTAGTTGATACTGCGCTGCGCGTCAAGGGTGTGGAAGGATTGCGAGTAGTAGACGCAAGCGTGCTGCCGCTCCCGCTGGCGGCGCATTACCAGGCGGCAGTATATGCGCTTGCGGAGCAGGCTGTGGATCTTATTCTACATCAGTGACGAATGGCAAGAACATTCGATCGACTACATGGAGTTCATCTCATGAGCGAGTGCGACATGCGGGCCTGCGCACCGTCGGGCCGTCTACTGCTTGGAAATTAGTGGAAAAGCAGAAGAGTTTATCATCAGACTCATCGAACGAAGCATTGAAGTGCGATGTCGCCAGCTGATTTATATGGCTAGTTACTCGGCCGATGTTCCTTCTTGACAGTCAAGCCGCTGTGATACTGCTGAGCATGATTGCAGTGTAGCTCTCTGCTCAAGGTATCACGACTCGATCACAAACTCTAGGAGAATAATGCTCTCTGTAACGACCACAGATGAATGATCGTCGAGTATCTCAGCTTGCTCGTTCATTCTGATTTTGTTCTAGTCCTCTCGATACAAAGACGCAAAACATTACGATCTGGAGCAAATGGCGGATGAGGACGCATTACGATGGATCATTCGTTGTTGGCCGGCATCAGCAAGTTCTTACGGCAGAGCTCGATACGACTAATTGGTATCTCCACTCAGTGACTTCCCAGAGACGATTGAGTCGGATTCTAACATTCGTGTAGCTACCGTTCATCGCATGCTGGAGTTCTTCGATCAAAGAATTAGCTGACTATACTTCTGTCAGTCCAGTCATTCTAATGTGAATGTAGAGCCCGTGGTAGCTCCAGTACCGATATCGAGTAGCAAATATGCTCAGCAATTCCAAAATATTACGTAATCGACTCAGAGTAATAGAATCAGCACCAACCGTCTGTCATCGCAAGCGCCAGGCCAATATCACCGCTGAAAGGCTGCAGTATTCCGCGACCGAGGCGGTAGAGCTACAGCCGGATTGGATATAGTACTGTCCAAATATTTGCTTGCGTAATTGTTGTCTTACGTCTCTTACTCTACGATCCGTTGAAACTGGGCATTTATCGAGATGTACATCGACTCGCTTTGCGGCGGATATTCTCTCCAGTCTCTACGGATTGGTGGGATTCGTCTGGGATACTAGAAAATGTTGCAAACCCCTTCAGTATCTAGCGGGATCCGTATTTAAAACGCGAAATGATATTTGAAAAAAAAAAAAAAAAGATCTTTATATACACATATCTATACCATAATATGAGAGAGCCCGGATTTCGCTGTTCACTCACCCGCTGAAAGAAGCGGGTCAAATCCTTGGCAAATCAAGGGTGAATGAGCCCGTCATTCGTATCCTCTGCGTCTTCAGAGGAAAGAAAAAAAAAAGTGACTCACAACATCCACTCTCTTTTTCCACCTCTCGACTCATCAACATCACAACATGATAGCAGGATAAGGCATTGGCCATCTGTCACGAGTCTCATCATCACCTTTCCATCTCAAATAGACAATGAGTCTCTCCAATGCCACGCGACGACTCTGCCTGAGCGCCGCAGCTTCAGCGCGAGGCCCCAGATTTCTGCCACGGACTTCACTCCGGACAGCGTCTGCAGCACCGGTGCCAACGAGCAGCGCGAAGGAGACTGCAGGCGTGGATGCCAGGGTGAGTCTCTGCTCTTTTGTTTTTTTTCTCTCTATATTGATGCATTGTGGTCGGAACATGTATCATGAATCCATGTCAAGAGAGAAGCAAAGTCGAGAAAAATTGACAACAAGCTAAAACTTCCCTTTTTACCACCACCAGCGAGATGCCTCAGTCCCCAACCCCGACCCAGGCGCCGATTCCGCCACAGCGGCGCTCGTGGAGAGCTGGTCCCCTTATATGGTAGCGACCTACGTGCGGCCCCCCCCCGTGATGGAAAAGGGCGAAGGCTCCTGGCTCTGGGACGTGGAGAACCGGCGGTACCTCGACTTCACGGCGGGCATCGCGGTCAACGCGCTGGGCCACTGCGACCCGGAAGTGGCGCGGCTGATCGGGCAGCACGCGTCGACGCTCATGCACTGCAGCAACCTGTACTACAACGGCTGGACCGGCGAGCTGTCCAAGCTGCTGGTCAGCCGGACCCGGGAGCAGGGCGGGATGCACGACGCGGCGCGGCTGTTCGTGTGCAACTCGGGCTCCGAAGCGAACGAGGCGGCCATCAAGTTCGCACGGAAAGTCGGCATCACGCGCGACCCGTCCGGCGACAAGCACGAGATCATCTCCTTTCACGGCAGCTTCCACGGCCGCACCATGGGCGCGCTGTCCGCCACCCCGAACCCCAAGTACCAGAAACCCTTTGCGCCCATGCTGCCGGGGTTCCGGTACGGGCAGCTCAACGACGCGTCGCAGCTCGAGGCGCTGGTGACGGAAAAGACCGCGGGAGTGATCATCGAGCCGATCCAAGGCGAAGGCGGCGTCAACGAAGCGACCCCGGAGTTCCTGCAAGCCCTCCGCGACCGATGCACCGCCGTCGGCGCCGTCCTCATCTACGACGAGATCCAATGCGGGCTCTCACGCACGGGCACGCTGTGGGCACACTCGTCCCTGCCCGCGTCCGCGCACCCGGACATCATCACGACCGCCAAAGCGCTGGGCAACGGCTTCCCCATCGGCGCCACTCTAGTGTCCGAGCCCATCGCGCGCTGCATCGTCACGGGGGACCACGGCACGACCTTCGGCGGGAACCCGCTCGCATGCCGGGTCGCGCACCACGTCGTCACGCGACTGGCCGACCCTGCTCTCCAAGCCGAGGTTCTGCGGAAGGGCGAGCTGTTCCGCGCGGGCTTTGACCGTCTGCGTGCCCGGTTCCCGGACTTGGTGAGGGAGGTAAGGGGCAGGGGTCTGATTCTGGGTCTGCAGATGGCGAAGGATCCGACGCCGATTATCACGGCGGCGAGGGAGAGGGGACTGCTGGTCATTTCGGCGGGCACGAACACGCTGAGGTTCGTGCCGCCGCTGACGATTGGCGATGACGAGATTGAGCACGGTTTGGGGATTTTGGGCGAGGCGATCGAGACGACGGAGAGGGAGGCCGTGAGGGCGACGAGGGGACAGCAGGAGATGGCGCCGCCGGGGAGGTGATGTGGGAGGGAGAGGGAGAGGGAGAAGGAGAGGAAGTGGATGGTTGGCTGCGAGTGGATAAGTGGATTATCCAGAAAGGATGGACACGTGGCGGTTGTTGGGCTATATACACACATGTTTGAGAAGTGACGATATCGAGGACATCGGCCGAGGATCTCTCACTTGTTGCGAATCAAACCCAAAACTATGAACGGGGAAAGTTGGAAGAATGACACAGGAAGTAAGGAAGACTGATGGGATTTCCAAGGGACGCTACTGCGATGAAGAAGATGATTATTATTATTATTATTATCGCGGTGATTTGCAGGTACGCGTGATTGATCGGTACGAATAACACATTCTTATCTCAGGTCTAGTAGAGACTCCCCCCCTTTTCTTTTTCTACTTCTTCTTCTCATCTTCGTGTGTCCTGGTGTGTCTTGTCTTCTTCTCTTTACAGGCAGTATTCCCGTCTCCTAAATTGTTGTTTTTTCGTGTTTCGGTAACTCATTCTTATACGAGGTATATATACATAGAATACTGTACTGCTGTCCCTATAGAATCAGTTTTCAGGAGGTTTGTTACCTTTCTCTAAAGGTAAGTCTTATATTTTCAGTCAAGTGCACTGACTGCTTCCCTCTCTACGGTTTCTTTGGGGTCGTACCTTGTTTTTTGCTAGACTGAAACGGTATGGATGCTTGGCAAAAAGGTCTTACTGGTCTCATGTATCGATAGACAGAGGGAGAGGGATAACACTGTCAGATGCTATCAGGAATACGCGTAACCTTGGGAGAAGTCACGTGATTGATACGTTAAAGAGACTCTTGTTCTTAGTAGCGGTGCACAATCATTCTCACGTAGATATCGCAATATTTGTCCCGTGATAGCTTCCAGATCTACAGAACATCGCATTCCTTGTTTGGTGACTGAGGTCCTCCACGTATCCTCTCATTTCATTCCCACCTAAAACAGTCCAAATGATTCCCGACTCACAGCTTATTGCAATAGTCCCGCCCATGCCTCACCTGGTACCCGCACAGCGAGACCTCAATGACCATGCTCAGCAGCGAAGCCAGCAGAATCCCCGTCGAGTCGCTCACGCTCGTCGCGCTGAGGCTGAACTCTCGATCCTCCAAGGGCACGCGCTCCAAGATCTCCGCAAACGTGTTCACGTACACGCCTCCGCCCAGCAGACCCTCCCAGAAGATGATCACAAAGATCCACCAGACCGAGGGCAGGAAGTCCCATATCGCGTGCGCTATCAACAGCACCAAATTGGCCAGTTGGAGGAGTGAGGGGAAGTAGAGGGCGTGGAAGCGGAAGATTCCCGGGAAAAATATCGAGGAGCGGCTGACGAAGACGCCGAGCTGGTACACGGTCGCGTAGGCTGGGTAGAACTCGCGGTAGTGCGAGAAGGTGGGCGCGCGGTCGGGCGAGGGCAGCTTGAAGAGCAGGGTTGGGGTCACGCCTTGGTTGATGGTGTATTCGCCGACGTAGACGATGAAGAGCGGGAGCATGAAGGGGAAGAAGAGGGCGCGAGCTCGTCCGAGGTTGGCGTTGAGGGATGAGAGGAGGCTTTGGGTGTTGGTGTCGCTGTCGTCGTCGTCGTCGCCGTACTGTGGTCGGGTGCTGCTGCTTCGTAGGAGGGCTTGGTCCGACCGTGCCGTGGTGTCGAGGTCATCTTCGTCTTCGTCGCCGCTCTCTGGTCCCGACTCTTCTTGACGCTGTCTCCCGGTCGAGAACCGATTTGTGTTGGCTTGTCCGTCTCCCTCCTCTTCTGTCGCAGACCTGACTGGCCCTCGGCTCCGACTCCGGCTCCTGCTCCTGGCCACGTCCTTGGCTGTAGCGGCTGCCGCCTTCATCGGTCCGCCTGGCAGGATAGCAAAGAAGGCAAGGGCCATGCCAAAGGGCCAGAATGCGCTACCCAGCAGTGTCCGTCTCACGCTGACGCCCATCGGTCCCGTCACGAGCGCGTACACGCCCGCTCCCACCAGGCCCGCAGCTCCCGTGCCACTGCCCCATGCTGCCAGCGCGGTATTGCCGTAGTAGTGCGTCAGCCCCAAGAAGCTGAGCTCGCCCGCACCACTGCTCAGGCTGGACAGCACTATGCCGAACACCTTGACACCCACAGACAGTCCAAAGCTGACATCTCCACTGGACGCGTACGACGGTGTCAGTGCGACGAGGAGCATCCCGACGGTCGAGAGCAGGGACAATGCGAGCATCCGCGTGCCATACGGTACTACCTGGATGATGTATGGGAGAAAGAGCTTGGAGAGGACGCCGGGTAGGGTGTTTGCCAGCAACACCGTCCCTTTGGGTATGTGAGGGCCGACCAGGTCGAGCGCGGCGGATACGATCATCACGGCGAAGACGTTGTTGAGGAGGCCTGACAGAAATAGAAAAATTGCATCAGCTGTCTGTGATTCACTCTGCGTACCAACAAAGGCTACAAAGACCCGGAACAAGCGTGCTCCGAACTCACCAAAGACGAAGAAGGCGATGGCGACGCGAAGCTGCGGGCCACGCAGCACGTTCAGCAGCTGCTGCCGATACATGGCCCACGAGGACGACGGCGCGCCCGGAAGAGTGAGCATGAGCTGCTGATTCAATATGTTTCAAAGAAATCACATGTTGCTATTCCGGAATTTCCCCAATGAGTGGGACGAACGAACGAAAGAGAGCAGATCTCGCTGAAGATGGCAGCAGTGATAAGAGGGCGAGAATGGGCAGATGACGGACGGCGGCGGAGTTCCAGCGAGAGACTCCGAATATCTTGGCGAGTCGAGATCACCTGATCTGTGGACTGTGCTGGCTGAAGGTATCTTTCTCAGTGTTTTCTTTGGTGAGTACTTCTGCTAAGTATTGAGGTACATGTACTGTAGCTGCACCCTCTGATACAGAGATTGCCGTTCCCGACAGACAGTAAGATGCCTTGTCTACTGTCTGCTTAGCGCGTCTTCCGAATTCGAGCTACAAAATTGGCACATGCGCAAGGTAGACGGCCATCGCCTCTGCCAAGGCATTCGGAGGCTCTGGGAGGATGACTGCAGGCCCTGGCACCGTTGATGAAGCATGCATGTGCCTGTATTAGAATACTGGGGAAAGGGCAAAGACAGCTAGTCCTCCGTGGAATGACGCAGCAATCTGCTGTGTGTGATCTGCAAACGTGACAGGAATCGCCAGTAACGGCTGCTGCTGTCGCGATTCTCTTATCAGCGAATGGCGGACGTCCCTGGTTCGGGGCGGTGCCACCGTCTGCTTATCGCACGATCCGCTGCAGCGTATGAGAGGGAGAGGCCAACGATGACCGCAAGCTGCAGAGAGGTGCTGGTTCAACAGGCTGCTAGTCTGTATGCAGTGACAGGACGCCTTTTCGTTCACTGGCTTGTTCTTTATATAAGATTTCACGACCCGCATGATTCATGCTCAGCAGCGTCGCATTGAATTTCCTGTTTGTCTGTGAGGCTCTGCAAGCTGTTTGGCGTCGACGTGCTGACAACATACATCCTTTGTTGGACCTTCAATATACATTGCAAGGCCACAAGTCTGCTTACTCAACAGCTTTGAACAATTCACCTTCACTGGCTTGTACCATTGTACCTCTCTGAGCTGGGCACATGCGACACTGGATGGGTGGCATCTGGCATCGTTCATCCCTCCCTTCACCAAGCCAAAAAGAATCACTGCCCCTCCACACCAAAATCGCAGCTCGACGCCCAACATGCGTGGCAGATCATCGACAGTGAGCTCGGGCGAAGCCTTCACGGCAGGCTTGGTGAGTCTGGACCCTTTTTGTCAAGCCAGCCCCGTATGCATTCTTCATCCAACATTTTCAATTGTCAGACGGAGGGACACGGCAGGATTTTTATACACCAAAAGAAAAAAAAACTTCATGTGATGCAAACATCACTCATCGTGCCGGAGTTCGCTCCGGTCGGAATAGTGACGATTTTGCGCGGCAAGAGCTGCCAGTGCGGGGAGTGGAAGAGTTTGGCTGGCAGCTGATGTTGATGGAATCCTTCGTCTTTTGACCTGCTGTCCTGTAGTGCCAAGGAGCTGTGTGATTTTTCTCTCGTGTTTGTTTTACACTCAGCATCGCTACTTCCCAGTCTGGCAGCTGCTCTTATCTGTCCTCATTCCAGAAGAATTCACGAGGCATCATCCCACCTCCCCACGCCATTCGCTCCTTGCCACTTTCCTTCACCTTTCAGATATTCCGCTCTACGTCGCAAGGCCATACGCTTCTTCTTCTTGTCTACTCGAGTCCAGGAAGCTGTCAGGTTGAGATCTTTAATCACATGCTGCACTTCTTGCTTGTCGCTTGACAAACGGCTTTAGTTAGCAAGGCAGCTATCTGTTTTGATACACGAAGAGAAAAAGAAAAGAAAAGAAAAGAAAAATATAAAAAGCAGCTTCCTACACCTACCACTTCTATAGCCAAACATGTTCGGTCTTCAGGGCCGTATCATGGATGATACGGAGCACGTCAGGCCTGCAGGTTCTAACATGGCTGGTGTCAAGGTCGAGGATACGCGCATCTGCGTTGTCATGGTCGGCCTGCCGGCTCGAGGCAAGAGTCTGATTTCACAAAAAGGTGAGCTAGCAAGCACATGTAGCATCACCGGCATCTTCTTTGACCTGCGTCAACTCGCTGATACCTGCTTACTTTCCAGTTGTTCGCTACCTCCGCTGGCTGTCCATCCCCGCCAAAGTGTTCAACGTCGGAAACTATCGCCGCAACGACACACCGCAGCCGACTGCAGACTTCTTCGACCAGGGAAACACAGAGGGTGAGCGGCTGCGACATGCTGCGGCACAGGCTGCCGTCGACGATATGGTGCGCTGGTTCGACCGAGGCGAGGGCAACATTGCCATCCTGGACGCCACCAACTCGACCAAGAAGCGGCGGAAGTGGGTTCATGAGATGTGTGAGCAGAACAACGTACGAACCCTCTTCGTCGAGTCGGTGTGCGACGATGAGGAGCTCATCATGAACAACATTCGAGATGTCAAGACGACATCGCCCGACTACAAGGGTCAGGACCCCGAGCAAGCTGCCCAAGATTTTCGCAACCGGATACGCAACTACGAGCGCGTCTACCAGACCATCGACGACGACGAGGATGACATCTCATACGTGAAGCTGATCGACGTCGGCACGCACGTCATCATCAACCATCTCAAAGACTACCTTCAGAGCCGCGTTGTCTACTACCTGATGAACCTCCACATCAAGCCTAGGAGCATTTGGCTCTCCCGACACGGCGAGAGCATGTACAACCTTTCCGGCAAGATCGGTGGCGACAGCGACATCTCGCCGCGAGGCGAGCAGTACGCCAGACGGCTGCCCGCCCTGGTCGAGAAGTGCTTCAATCACGAGAATCAGAAGCTTATCTTGTGGACCTCAACCCTGCGCAGGACCATCCAGACCGGCAGATATCTGGCAGAGAAGCCCTACGTCTCGCAAACCCTCGAATGGAAGGCGCTGGACGAGCTCGACGGCGGCCTCTGCGACGGCCTGACCTACAAGGAGATCAAGCAGGCCTACCCCGAAGACTTCAAGGCGCGTGACGAGGACAAGTACAACTACAGGTACCGGGGCGGCGAGTCCTACCGCGATGTCGTCGTCCGGCTGGAGCCGATCATCATGGAGCTGGAGCGCACAGACAATGTCATGATCATCACCCACCAGGCCGTGCTGCGATGCATCATGGCCTACTACATGGACCTGCCCCAGGAGCGCAGTCCGTGGCAGGAGGTGCCACTGCACACGCTGATCAAGCTCACGCCCCGCGCCTACGGCACGCAGATGGAGATATTCAAGGCAGACATCCCCGCCGTTAGCACCTGGCGAGGCAAGGGCTCTGCCGCCGAGCACCAAGTGGCGGATGATGCCACCATGGCCAAGATTGCCCAGATGGCCAGCGTGCCCTCGAACGCGCAAGAAAAGGGAGAGATCAAGAAGAAGCTGATGATTGAGAACGAGAGTGCCATCGAGGACTCGCCGGCAGACGAGGCTGTGATTGCCTGAATTTGCTTTCTTCGTCATCCTTTGCTACTTCTTCCTCTCTTGCGGTTTTTGCGCTGCGTACCTACGCCGCGTTGTATGCAATTTGAAAATGGGCGAATCAAGAGAGGGCTTCTTTGCTATGCATCAGAATAAAATCCAAGGCGTCAGCAAGTCATTTCCCTATGGAGATAAAAGGTCACCAACCCCTGCAGCTCACAACTTTACTTTGAGATTCAACGAAGCAAAATTTTCGCCCAACTTAAGAGCTTCTTGGTCGCAACTGGCAGACGCAATTGGCTGGTTGGAGCATCTCTGATGCTATACTGCATAATCATGTGGCCGTGCGTGTTTCTGCAAATCTCACCTCGTCAGCGCTGACAGCTCATCACTACTGCCACCATTCCAAGAAGGGAGAAGAATGTATGATTAGAGACAGTGAGCTGGCAGGCTGAACCAAAGTAACGCATGTCTATGTGGCAGACGCTCACTTTTCCCAAAATGATGCTATTGCTCACTTTATCCTGGGTTGACTCACCAGCAGCAATGACAAGAGCACCTCAATAATTTGGCCAGACACTGAGCAGGTTTTTTAACCAAGCTGCCTACGTGACAAAGGCGACAAACGGGTTTGTGATGGTGGATAGCCGGGAAATGGTGAATTCTCGAGACCAATTCAAGCATCAACGCCTAGCAGTCGAGAAAGAACCCGGACTCAACGTCTCCTTGGCCTACAGTACGAGCCCTGCTCTTTCTTCCGCTTGATCTGGGAGTTGTAGAGCTCTGCAAATGGTCGAGATCGCGATAAGTTCTCGCGAACGACGAAGAGCTTCGGGAAACAACCAACCCACTCAGGCTGAAATTGACATCGAACGCGGGGCCAATCTACCCAAGCCACGAAAACTGGCGAATGGAGTTCGGCGGAGAGACTCTCAAACCCCTCCGTGAACGATCGCCGGCTCGCTTGGCTGTGTAGGGTCAAATTATGGTAAGATCGAAGCTGGTGTCTGAGACACAAAGCCGCGTACCTGCGCCATCGTCTGCGACGTTTGCCCGAAATCAGTCCTAAGGGTTTTGGGGCGGCTCCACCTGCTGCTAAAATCGCTTGGAATTGTCAAACGCAATTAAACAGACAAGAGGTGTGCGCGAGACGCCGGTGCCATCAAGAATGAAAGAGCTCCCAGCACGGGCTGAGTTCGGCAAAAGCCTCACGGACTCGACGGGCTCGATGAGCTCGACGAACCGGGTTGGATCATGTTTCAGACTCGAAAATCTTCTAGCGCAGTGGTTGTGATCCAAGCTTCCGTATTTCCAAAGGAGAGGGGTGGATGCACATTGATTGGTACTGTCTGCGCTCTCACTTGCGCCACCGCACCGCATGTCATACCTGGAGACCGTGGCTTCTGTTTGGTTAGACAAGACAAAGGCTCGCTCTTCGCATTGGCTGTCTGTAGCTGGACTTGTAACTAGAATCGAGCCGTGTCTTGACGGCCAGCAGAAGAACCAACCTCGCACCAGATACGTTTGCGGAATAGGACTGATCAGAGCACATTCGGTGATTGCTTGTTTTCTGCTTGTACTCTTACCTGCTTCTACGCGTGAATGATTCCTATTGTGCCAGCACGTCGCAAATTCGCCACTCCAGAGATCGCAAGAGATTATGCCATGGCTGAGACCGTGTCCCCACTGCAAACCACTTCCCGCGATATATTTTCAGGGGCGTTTCTCAGCAGTATCCAGCACCCTGAAGGGCGTTCAGGTACCTGTGTATATGGTCACTTGATTCCGGACCTCCACATTCACATCTCCTGCGCCCAGCAAGAAAATCTCAGCCGTGAGAGGGGTCAGAGCTCCCGTGCCTGAGTCAATCCACCCTCGAGCTACAGCACTGACCACCTGCAGACACAAAGAGCTCGAGGGTCTCAAGGCACACCCCGCTTGTACCTGAGCAAGTTACCTCGAACCAAAAGTCTCACATCTCCGCCTTGACAGATCGAGCTGTGTGGGTACGCGTGCGAACCAATCTTTGCCGTCGACTCGTGCTGGTCCAGAACACGCGGTGGAGCGACGAGCTTACGAGAGCTTGGCAGCCACCGACTTCCGTGATTTCCACATCTTTGATCGCCTCCAGATCGAGGTACGACACATTCAATGATGGAGTGGATGCGCCTCGATCTCGTTCGGTGTACACTGGCAGAGAAGAAGAAGCGTGAGAAGAAACTGAGTCTATTGACATGTGCCAGATTTTTGGCGCAATGGGAGATAATCGGAATTAAGGCGAAACGCCACGTCCGACAAACGCCACGAAACAGACGCCAGCCATCAAACATGATACCAATTTTGCTGTTCCAGCAGTAGCTGTTCTGTTGTATCAATCAATCACTCAATCAATCAAGTGTGTGTCACAAGTCTATCCAGAGCTTTGCCATAACCGAGAATGACATCACCGAGATTCTCTGACCTTTGCTGATACTTGCCATGCTTTTGCCTCGCCTGATCTGCTCGCGCGAGCTACATGTAGTGATAGCGAATTTTTTTTTCCTTCACCCACTTCTCAGAACATTACTGTCCTCCTTTGGATCCCCAAAGCTCCAAGCTAAAAGAGCCACAGTCGAACATTGACGGGCCTGTGTAGTTCTCTTTTTTCCTTTCTTTTTGTAAAACCAATTCACATCCTTTCCAGTCTTGACGAGGGCCGAGACCTGTCGGTGGCCTTGACTTCCGCTGGGACGCAGCCTCTGCCTGCTCTCAACTTGTCAGCAAACCCTGCCCAAGAACTGCGGGTGAAGCAGTGGTGGTAGCGATCTGATGTCTCTCATCTATGAAACAAGATGCGTCTCCTTTGGGCCCAAACCCCCATGCAACTCACGCTCTGTTGCTTCTGGCCGTCCTCTCCCGATTGATCGCACCAATGTTACTGCGACGATCTGATCGCGGCCATGCTGCTCCTGCTAGATTGAACCAATGATATTTTCCAATAGTCGGAGGTGTTGTGTTCGGAGGGCAGAGTGGCGTGCCATCACAGCACGAGGACAGTCGGTGTTGAGACGAAAACTACCCAGCTCCGGCTGTCTGCTGTTGCAGCCGCAATGGCTCGTGCCTAGACGAGCTCAGACGAGTGGTGCTTCGGAGGAGCTCCAGAAGCTCGATCGTAGAGCTCCGAGCTCGTGTGTCCACTCGGCACCTCAGCTAACTCTTCGCCCGTAGATCGGTCGATCACACATCTCTACAGTCTCGAGCCTCGAATGTCGCGAGCTCTTTCAAGGTACGTACCGATATAAGCCTGAGCATCCCTTCGCCCTTCTCCTCCTTCTGCTCTGTCTGCCATCCCGCGTTCGCAACGGCTCTCTTTTCGTTCGGACAACGGGCGAGCATTCGCTCACCTACTGTCGTTCTGTGAGCTTTCCCCTTTGGAGAGGCTCTATCCATCACACTTTCTTTACTCTTACATTCTTTCCAACCCCATCGAAGCCGGCCCAGCAGGCTCAGCTGTGCCGAGAACGGCGTGAAGATGCGGCCCGAGCAGATCGCTGCCTGGGGCGTGTCCAGCGCTGGACTGGCGCTGGCTCTGCCCAACTTTCTACGCGCTGGCTACGCCCGAGATGCGCTCACTGGCCTGGGCAACTTGGTCGGGGGCCGCGATGAGGGTGTATCATCCGTAACACCCGTGTCTGCAGCCGAGCTTTACGCTCCGACTGGCATCACGTCTGTCGTTGCTGAACCTTATGTGAAGCCCAGGATGCTGTCCAAGCGCGCCTACACCGAGCAGTCTGGCATAGGCGCAGGGGTTGGCTCGCTGAGCACGCTGACCACCATCAACGCTGGAGATACCCTCTGGGTGGACGGTCAGGGGCCTCACCCTTTCCTCGGCAGCCTCGACAACTACGGAAACATCTACGTCAGTCAGACTGCTTTCCTCAAGGGGCTCCCAACCATAGGTCAGGTTGTCGAGTGGCCCTTGGACCCCACGAGCAATGATCTATTGAACGCCAACGGTGCCTTGATCCAGCTCAATGACTACGGCTCCACCACTGGACCGACGTACAACTGGAATCTCGAGACCATGGAGAACCGGGGCACCATCCAGTGGTGCGGTCGTGGTGACCTCCCGACTGGCAGCATCTACCACCTCAACACGGTAGGCGACGGCAACAACTACGGTCTCATCTCGTTCGAACAATATTTCAACAACTTCGGCGCCGTCTTCTTCTGGCAAAACACCGTGCCCACTGCGGGCGTCACGCCCACGGGCAACACCTACAACTACGGCGCCTTCCGTCTGATCAACGTGAATTTTCAGAACGTGCAGAACGTCTACGGCGGCGGATGCTGGCAGCTCGGGGTCGGGTCGACCCTGACACTGCAAACCGGCACCGGTACGGTCAACAACCCAAAGTCTCTGTCTTCTCTTCCCGGAGGCAGCATCATCTTCCAGGACCCCACCGCCGTCCTCCACATGGACGTCGGGGTCTACGCGAGCAACACCACCTTTGGCGCCAAGCTGTACAACTGGGGACAGGGCAACGCCCTCGAGTTCTCCCAGCTGATCTCCGGCTTCACCTACACGGCGAGCACCGGCATCCTCAACGTCAAGTTCACGATCCCGCTCGTCAGCAGCAACCAGGTGAACATCAACATCGGCACGGGATACGACTCCAGCAAGCTTGCCAAGCGGATTAACCCTCTCAACCCTCTGGGCCTGAACGCCATCTACTACGACGCTGCTGCCCCTGCCCGATCCGCCCCGGCCACTTGCTCCATCACTGCGCCCGTCTGCCAAGACCTGGGCACCTACCCGCCTGCTGGGGCCACCAGCAGCCTCAGCAGCGCCGCCCCTACCAGCACCAGCAGCGCCGCTCTCGCCAGCACCAGCAGCGTGAACACCTTCACCGGCGGCGCCACCACCTCGCTATTCGAGCAGACCAGCACCGGCACCGACGGCAGCGTCCAGATCGTGACAGAGCAGGTCGTCGTCGCCACCGCGCCCGACGGCTCGGTCGCCACCACGACGCAGCCGATCGGCACCTTCGTGACGTCCCCACAAGCCTCAACCACCACGCTTCAGGTGACGACCACTCAGGCCGACGGCAGCGTCGCCATCGTCACCGAAGCCGTGATCGTCTCGACCCCGCCCTTCGGCAGCCCGACCACCGTGACCTCCTTCCTCGGCACCTCAGTGGTGTCCGGGTCCGCGACGACCGCCACCTCGCTGCTGACCACCACGCAGACCAACGGCGACGTCGACGTCATCACGCAGCAGATCGTCGTCACCTCGCCGCCCTTTGGCGTGCCCACCACCCTGACCAGCAACATCGGCACCTCGGTCAACATGGGCGGCGCCGTGACCTCGCTGACCACGGTGAGCAACACGCAGTCCAACGGGGATGTTGTCGTTGTTACCGACCAGGTCGTGGTCACGTCCCGTGGTGACGGCGTGCTGTCGACGGCTACCATCCCGATCGGCACTACCACGATCATGGGCACCGCGCAGACTTCGCTGGCTACTTTCACCAGCACGCTGTCGAATGGCGACGTCCAGATCGTGAGCGACCAGATCGTGGTCACCTCGCGTGCTGATGGTGGGCTGGCGACGCAGACGAACCCCCTGGGTACGACGGTGATTATGGGCACGGCGCAGACTTC
This sequence comes from Erythroxylum anguifugum, assembly GCA_027478595.1. Lineage (NCBI taxonomy): Eukaryota > Viridiplantae > Streptophyta > Magnoliopsida > Malpighiales > Erythroxylaceae > Erythroxylum > Erythroxylum anguifugum. Next base: position 103,476 of record JANIPN010821656.1, read on the forward strand.
GACCGTGGCCTTCACAAGCACGTTGTCCAATGGTGATATTCAGATCATCAGCGACCAGATCGTGGTTACCTCAGGCGCCAACGGTGTTCAGGCTACCCAGACAAACCCTCTGGGCACAACTGTGATTATGGGGACTGCTCAGACCTCAACTGCCGCCTTCACGAGCACGCTATCCAATGGCGACATTCAGATCATCAGTGACCAGATCGTGGTGACCTCTGGTGCCAACGGGGTGCTGGCTACCCAGACTAACCCCTTGGGCACCACCACAATCATGGGTACTGCACAAACATCTGTGGCGGCTTTCACGAGCACGCTCTCGAACGGTGATATCCAGATCGTCAGTGACCAGATCGTCGTCACTTCAGGAGCCAACGGGGCACAGGCTACTCAGACTGTCCCTCTCGGCACGACGGTGATCATGGGAACGGCCCAGACTTCAGTTGCTGCATTCACAAGCACTCTTTCGAACGGTGACATCCAAATCATCAGTGACCAGATCATCGTCACCTCCGGAGCAAATGGAGCGCAGGCTACCCAGACTGTTCCGCTCGGCACCACCACTATCATGGGCGCCGCTCAGACGTCGCTGGCCACCTTCACAAACACCCTCTCGAATGGTGACATCCAGCTGATCAGCGACCAGATCGTCGTCACATCGCGGGCCGATGGCGTCGTGGCAACCCAGACTGTGCCCCTTGGGACGACGGTCATCATGGGTGCCCTCGCCACATCGACCTACGAAGTGACGTCGACCCTGAGCGATGGTACAGTGGAAATCATCACTGAGCAGGTGGTAGTGAGCAGTGCGGCGGACGGTGCTCTCAACACCGCTGCTACTCCCATTGGAACGTCTTTCATCACCGGTGGCGCAAGCACTTCGGTCGCAACCTTCACCTCTACCCTGTCTAACGGTGATATTCAGCTCATTTCTGACCAGATCATCGTCACGTCTCGCGGAGATGGCGGCATATCAACCCAGACGGTCCCAATCGGAACTACGACAATCATGGGTGCCCTGGCCACTTCCACCTATGAGGTGACAACAACTCTCTCGGACGGTAGCATTGAGATTATCACCGAGCAGGTGGTTGTCAGCAGCGCCGCTGCAGGTGCTTTCAACACCTTCGCAACACCGATTGGAACCACCATCCTCCGCGGCAGTGCCACCACCTCCCCGTTCGCGTCAACCACGACTCTCTCCGATGGTGTCATTGAGATCATCTCCGGCAACGTCGTTGTGAGCAGTGGACCGGGCCCGACTGGTGCTCAGACTACCTTCACCACCGATCTTGGGACGTCGTTCATCACGCCGGCACCTACAGTGTCCGTGCCGAGCACGCTCCCTCCTGGATCAGCCATCACTGGGACCACCGAGCTGTCAACCACTCTGACAAACGGCGATGTCGAAGTTGTCACCGAACGGCTGATCATCAGTCAGCTACCGGGAGGCTCCTTCACGACCCAGACCGTCCCAATTGCAACGACGACTCTGATGGGCACCGCTGCGACCGCTACCACCGAGTTCACAACCACGCTGTCCAACGGCCAGGTTGAGATCATCACCGACCAGATCGTGTCTACCTCTGCGGCCAACGGTTTCGCCACTGCCATCACCAGCGCAATCGGCACGAGCATTGTTCCCTTCCCAACGTCTGCAGTCACGAGCCTCAGCGCCTCCACCTTCACACTTTCGAACGGAGACGTCGAGGTCATCACCAACGCCATCGTGGCTTCTGGCCTTCCTGCAGGCGGCACAACGACCTTCACGCTCCCAGTTGGCACCTCGATCATCAGCGGCGCCGCAGCGACCGCAACCAGCGAAGTGACCACCACTCTGTCCAACGGGCAGGTCGAGATCATCACCAACGAGATCGTGTCGACCTCCGCCGGCTTCGGCGCAGTCACCACCATCACGCGCCCGATCGGAACCAGCCTCGTGCCCTTCCCTACCACTGCAGCGACGGTCATCACTGCTGTCACCAGCACCCTCTCGAACGGAGACGTTGCCATCGTGACCGAGGGCATTGTCGCTTCTGGCCTCCCAAGCGGCGGTACCACGACCTTCACCACGAACCTTGGCACCTCGATCATCTCTGGTGCCCTCCAGACCAGCTTCCCCTTGGTGACCACCACCTTCTCGAATGGTGATGTGGGCGTCATCACTCGTGAGATTGTCGTCTCGTCTGCTGCGAATGGCAACCAGAACACCTTTGTCACAGACATTGGGACTTCTGTCATTTCTGGCGCTCTTGCCACTAGCTTCCCTGAGATTACTACCACTTTCTCCAACGGTGATGTTGGCGTAATCACTCGCGAAATTGTCGTGTCCTCTGCTGCAGGCGGTGCTCAGAACACGTTTGCCACCGACATCGGAACCCGTATCATTTCTGGCGCACTAGTCACCTCATTCCCCGAGGTCACTACCACGTTCCCTAATGGAGATGTCGGTGTTATCACGAGGGAGGTTGTCGTCACCTCCGCTGCTGACGGTGCTCAGAACACCTTTGCTACTGACATTGGTACCAGGATCATTTCCGGCGCGCTCGCTACTTCCATCTCGGAGGTCACCACAACCTTCCCGGACGGCGAGGTCGGTGTCATCACGCGAGAGATCATCGTGTCTTCAGCCGCCAACGGCAACCAGAACACCTTTGCCACCGACCTCGGCACCTCGATCTTGTCGCTCCCAACCAGCCTTCCGGTTGGCAGCGCCTACACCACCCTGATCACCGTGCCGACTACTTTCACCGACGGACAGGTAGGTGTCATTACTGACGCGATTATTGTGACTCCAGGTGTCGGCGGCAGCTTGACCACGTTCACGACCCCGGTCGGTACCAGCATCATTCCGGCGTCGACCAGTTCGGCTGCTCCGGCTCTCACCACGACCATTACCGTGCCAACGACTTTCTCAAACGGCGTCAGCGCAATCGTCACCGACCAGGTCTACGTCTCGACCTTGCCCGACGGAAGCCTGACCACCATCACTCAGCCAGTCGGCACAAGCGTCTACCCCGGACCGACCACGACTTCGGCTGCAGGCGGAGCGAGCACGACCACTGTGACCGTGCCGACCACCTTCTCCGACGGCACCAATGCCATCATCACCGACCAGATCATCGTCTCGACCCTGCCCGACGGCAGCGTGACCAGCATCACCCAGCCCATCGGCACCAGCGTGATCCCCGGCACCATCACCAGCTCCTCCCCCGCAGGCCCGCAGACCACCACCTTTGAGATCACCACAACGCTGCCTGATGGCCAGGTCGCCATCGTCACAGAGCGCTTCGTCATCTCGAGGCGACCGGATGGCACTCTGACCACCATCACCGAGCCGATTGGCACCAGCGTCTTCCCGGTGTCAGCCACGCCCACGGGTGCTCTCAGCACTTCGACGTTTGAAGTCACCACGACAAACTCTGACGGCTCTACCGTCATTGTCACCGAGGTGGTCATCCCGTCAGGCACCCTGACTGACGGCTCCGTCGGCGCCGTCACCACGCCCATTGGCACCAGTGTGATTCCTGCGTCAGCGTCATCGTCTCTCCCGGCTGGAGCCACTTCGACGTTTGAAGTCACCACAACCAACTCTGACGGCTCTACAGTTATTGTCACCGAGGTGATCATCCCGTCAGGCACTCTGACTGATGGCTCCATCGGCGCCGTCACCACACCCATTGGCACCAGTGTGATTCCTGCGTCAGCGTCGTCGTCTCTCCCGGCTGGGGCCACTTCGACATTCGAGGTCACGACTACTAACAGCGACGGCTCGGTGGCCATCGTCACCGAGGTCGTCCTTCCTTCTGGTACGCGCACTGACGGCTCACTTGGTGCCGTCACTACCCCAATTGGCACGAGCATAATCCCCGCCTCAGCGACGTCTTCTGTCCCGGCTGGAGCCACGTCGACGTTTGAAGTGACGACCACCAGTAGCGACGGCTCAGTGGCCATTGTCACAGAGGTTGTGTTGCCGGCTGGCACGCGCACGGATGGCTCAATTGGTGCCGTCACCACTCCTATCGGAACGAGCATCATTCCGGCCTCGGCTAGCTCCTCTCTGCCTGCTGGCGCGACGTCCACCTTCGAGGTGACTACTACCAATACCGACGGGTCAGTGGCAATCGTCACCGAGGTGGTGCTGCCATCTGGTACACGTCCTGATGGCTCGCTCGGAGCAGTCACGACCCCTATCGGTACCAGCGTTATCCCTGCTTCGGCCTCGTCGTCAGCTTCGTCATCTCTCCCTGCTGGTGCAACTTCCACCTTCGAGGTTACCACTACAGCCAGCGATGGCTCGACTGTCATAGTCACCGAGGTCGTCTTGCCATCAGGTACCCTGACTGACGGCTCTGTTGGTGCGGTCACAACTCCTATTGGGACAAGTGTGATCCCAGCCTCCTCGAAATCATCGTCTCTCGCCCCCGGCGCAACGTCTACTTTCGAGATCACCACCACAAACAGTAACGGTTCTACAGTCATAGTCACTGAAGTGATCTTGCCATCAGGCACTCTGACTGATGGCTCAATCGGAGCAGTCACTACACCAATCGGCACCAGCATCATACCCGCATCGTCCTCGGCTCTGCCCAGTGCCACATCGACATTCGAGGTGACGACCACCAACTCTGACGGATCCGTGGCCATTGTCACCGAGGTCGTCCTCCCATCTGGCACACTGACCAATGGCGCGATCGGTGCGGTGACTACCGCAATCGGTACGAGCATCATTCCGGCATCCTCAACTGCTCTCCCTGGAGCAACTTCGACGTTCGAGGTGACGACTACCAACTCTGATGGCTCTATAGCTATCGTGACTGAGGTGGTGCTTCCGTCCGGAACTCGCACCGACGGCTCCCTTGGTGCTGTTACTACTCCTGTCGGCACGAGCATAATTCCGGCTTCGTCGTCCGCTCTCCCTGGCGTCACATCAACGTTCGAGGTCACCACGACCAACTCCGACGGCTCGGTTGCAATCGTTACCGAGCTCGTTTTGCCCTCGGGTACTCTGTCGAATGGCGCTATTGGTGCTGTGACCACCCCCATTGGAACGAGTATTATCCCAGCTTCGGCAACCTCCATCGCACCAGGCGCGACTTCGACCTTCGAAATCACTACCACCAACTCTGATGGCTCGGTAGCGATTGTCACTGAGGTGGTGCTTCCTTCTGGTACACTCTCAAACGGCGCTATCGGTGCCGTTACTACCCCAATTGGAACGAGTATCATCCCGGCCTCGGCGACTTCGCTGGTTCCAGGTGTTACATCAACGTTCGAGGTTACCACAACGAACAGCGACGGTTCTGTTGCTATTGTGACAGAGGTCGTTCTGCCTTCGGGAACTCGATCTGACGGCTCTCTCGGAGCAGTCACCACCCCTATTGGCACCAGTATCATCCCGGGTCCGTCGTCATCGGCGGCTGCGCCAGGTGCGACATCAACGTTCGAGATCACTACGACAAACAGTGATGGGTCTACTGTTATTGTTACCGAGGTTGTCTTGCCTTCTGGAACTCTGACTGACGGATCACTTGGCGCTGTCACCACCCCTATCGGCACCAGCGTTATACCAGGATCTGTATCCTCTTCATCTCCAGCGATCCCAGGAGCAACGTCCACCTTCGAGGTCACGACGACGAACAGCGACGGATCCACCGTAATTGTCACAGAAGTTATCCTTCCTTCGGGAACGCAAACCGACGGATCCCTTGGTGCAATCACCACTCCTATTGGCACTAGTGTCATTCCCGGGCCTTCGTCGTCTTCATCGCCCGCCGTTCCAGGAGCAACGTCAACTTTTGAGGTTACAACCACGAATAGCGATGGCTCAGTTGCGATTGTCACAGAGGTCGTCCTGCCCTCAGGAACCCGCTCGGACGGCTCTCTTGGAGCAGTCACCACTCCCATCGGCACGAGCATCATACCTGCTTCTTCATCTTCCGTCTCTGTTGCTCCGGGTGCTACTTCCGTCTTTGAGGTCACCACCACCAACACCGACGGCTCTGTGGTTGTTGTCACCAGCGAGATCATTCCTGGTTCCTCCACACTCTCTGACGGCTCTGTCGTTGGCGGTGTCACAACAGCGATTGGCACGACGACGCTTTCTCGTCCGCTCACCTCTTCGTCTTCGGCCGGATCCGCGGCAACCTCATTCTTCGAGGTGACGACGACAAACTCTGACGGATCTGTTGTTGTGGTCACCAACGAGGTCCTGCCCGGCAGCTCGACTCTGTCAAACGGCGCCATTGGAGGCATCACCACGGCTGTCGGCACAAGTCTCATTTCTGGCCCGACAATCACCGCCGCGCCAGAGTTCACCATCACCAGCACGCTTCCAGGAGGCCAGCCGACCGTGATTGAGACGGATGAAATCACCGAGACGGTGACCAACACCCTGTCTGACGGCTCCGTCGAGATTACTAGCCGGATCCTGCACATCACTCGAGGCGCAAACGGTGTGATCACCACCCAGACTACGCCGATTGGCACCACGACTGTACCCATCTCCAGGCTCTCTACGTCCGTGGCCTCGACGGCAGCACCGACCTTCTCGCCTAGTCTGTTCGAGGTCACCACCACGCTCAGCAATGGAGTCATCGAAGTCGTCACCGGAGGCGTGGTTCCCACCACTCTTCCCGATGGCTCGATCGGCAGCATCACCTCGTACATCGGCACAAGCATCATCACTACCCTGCCAATCTCCCAAGTCAGCAGCGTCCCGACTGCCGCTCCTTCCTTGACCGAGTTCTTCACCACTCAGAGCGGCGGAGTCATCGAGGCCGTCACGGGTCAGATCGTGCCGACAACGCTTCCGGATGGCTCTGTCTCCAGCGTTGTTTCCAACATCGGTACCAGTGTCATCACCACCCTCCCAGGTCTATCCTCAGGAACAGCAACTCCTTCAGTTTCAGCTTCAGGTTCTGCCGTCTTGACCGAGTTCTTCACCACCCAAAGTGGTGGCATCATAGAAGTCGTCACTGGACAGGTCATTCCGACCACCCTGCCTGACGGCTCCGTGTCCAGCGTGATCTCAAATATTGGAACGAGTGTCATCACAACCCTGCCCGGTTCTGCTTCACCAACGGCCACTCCTTCAGTCTCCGGCTCTGCAGTTCTTACCGAGTTCTTTACCACACAGAGCGGCGGTGTGATCGAGGTCGTCACCGGACAGGTCATTCCCACGACTCTTCCTGACGGCTCAGTGTCCAACATTATTTCCAACATCGGAACTAGCGTGATCACTACTCTGCCTGGCTCAGTCTCGCAGACTGCTAATCCTTCAGTCTCAGGATCTGCGGTGTTGACGGAGTTCTTCACCACCCAAAGCGATGGGGTCATTGAGCAGGTGACGGGCCAGATCATCCAGACGACACTCCCTGACGGCTCTGTTACCAGCTTGACGCAGAACATTGGCACCAGCATCATCACCACGTTGCCGGCTAGTCAGTCTGCATCTGCATCTTCTTTGTCCAGTGCTCTGGTGACGCCTTCCGCGTCCGCGGCTTTGACTCAGTTCTATACCACCCTCAGCGATGGAGTCATCGAACAGGTCACTGGCCAGATCATCCAGACGACGCTTCCAGACGGCTCGGTCAGCAGCTTCACTCAGAACATCGGCACAAGCATCATCACCACCCTCCCAGCCAGTCCATCAGCATCCTCTTCTTCTGGACCTCTGTCTAGCGCTTCGCCCACGATCACCTCGGCCGCTTCCGTCCCTGAGTTGGAAGCGACCACCACTCTCCCGGGTGGCAGCGTCGTCACTTTCCCCACGGACGTCGTCACCGAGTATTTCACGACGACGCTGGCTGACGGCTCTGTCGCGATCCGAGGCCTGAGAGTGTCGGTCAGCAGACTGCCAAACGGCAGTTACACCACCATCACGGAAGACCTTTTCGCCACAACCATTCCAGGCGCCGGGTCTACCACGCCGGCATCAATCAGCGCCAGCCCGACCAGCACCACGGCCCTGGATACCACGGCGACAGCCTTCAACGTGACATCGACCATGTCTAACAGCGCTGTGACCACGTTCCAGGCACAGACGATCACTACCGAGGTCACCGGCACTCTCACGAACGGACAGGTGGCCGTCACTACGGAGCAGCTCGTCATCAGTCAGCTACCAGACGGCACTGTCACGACCATCACCAACGTTTTGGGAGGCACCACCCTGCCGCTGCCTTCGAGCAGCGCCACGGCCACGCCGTCGCCCACTGCGCCAGGTCCTGACGTTACCTCGTCGCCGACGACTGCCTTTATGGTCACCTCGACAATGTCCAACAGCGCGGTCACGACCTTCATGGCGCAGACCATCACCACTGAAGTGACTGGCACTCTCCCCGACGGTCAGGTGGCGGTCACGACGGAGAGGCTGGTCATCAGCCAGCTCCCTGATGGCACGCTCACCACTGTGACAGACATTCTTGGTGGAACGACCCTGCCTGCTCCTTCGACCAGCGTCTCGGCAACGCCTACCTCTTCATTCTCGGAGAGCAGCAGCGTTTCTTCGCCGACGACGGCGTTCATGGTCACTTCGACTCTTTCGAACAGCGCGGTGACTACCTTTATGGCACAGACAGTCACTACTGAGATTACCGCAACCCTGCCAAACGGCCAGGTCGCCGTCACCACGGAGCGCCTGGTGATCAGCCAGCTGCCCGACGGCACCTTGACCACTGTGACTGATATTCTCGGCGGCACCACCCTGCCATTCCCGTCCGTCAGTGCGACTCCGACCTCATTGACATCGGCCTCGACTTCAGCTTCAACCTCAGCCTCAGCATCCGAGACCTCATCGGCATCCCTGGCGTCTTCTTCCTCATCCGCTTCCGGGACATCCACCGCATTCATGGTGACATCCACCATGTCCAACAGCGCAGTGACGACGTTCGAGGCGCAGACCATCACCACAGCCGTGTCCAGCACGCTATCCGACGGCGAAGTAGCCATCGTCACCGAACGACTCGTCATCACGCGCCGGCCAGACGGCACCCTCACCACCCTGACCGAGATCCTGGGCGCCACGACCGTCCCCGCACCGTCCGCAACCACATCCCTGCTCACCACGACGCTATCCGGCGGCTCCACAACAACCATGGTGATCACGCCGTCCATGACCTCGTCCATCGTCTCGCCAACCACCACGCCGCCACCCATCACCTCTTCATCTGGCGGCGCAGGCGCAGAGCCCGAGTTCACAGTGACCTCGACGCTCACCAACGGCGCAGTAACCACCTTCGAGACCGACACCCTCACCGAGTACCTCACCATGACCCTGCCCAACGGCCAGGTCGCCGTGACCACCGTCAGGGTTGTGATTCGCAGGGGCCCTGATGGTGTGCTGACGACTGTTACGGAGACGATTGGCGCCACGACCCTGCCGTTTACGGGCTCGGCCAAGCCGGATCTCGGCACTACCACTTTGACTACCGTCACCACTAGCACGCTGGCTAATGGTACGCCTACTACCTTCCCGGTTACTGTCACGTCGACGGCTACGGCTGGCGCTGGCGGTAATGGCGGAAACGGTGGCAATGGTGGCAATGGCGGTGCTGGTGGCAACGGCGGTTCTGGTGGTAACGGTGGCAATGGAGGCAATGGTGGAGTCGGAGGCAACGGTGGAAACGGCGGCAATGGCGGCAACGGAGGCACTGGCACCGGTACCAGCCCGACCACTGGAGGCAACGGTGGCAACGGCGGAAACGGTGGCAATGGCGGTGCCGGCGGCAACGGATCCTCTGGAGGCAACGGTGGAGCAGGTGGTAACGGCGGCAACGGCGGAACCGGCTCTACTGGAGGCAACGGAGGAAACGGAGGAAACGGCGGCAATGGAGGCACTGGCACTGGCACTGGCACTGGCTCTACCGGCGGTAACGGTGGAGCTGGCGGCAACGGAGGCAACGGAGGCTCCGGCACCAGCCCAACCACTGGAGGAAACGGTGGTAACGGCGGTGCTGGCGGCAACGGAGGTGCTGGCGGCGCTGGTGGCGCCGGTGGCAATGGCGGCAACGGCGGCACAGGCACAGGCACAGGCACCAACCCAGCTGGACCTACAACTTCTTCCGCTGGCAGCGCTGGTACTGGACCCACTACTGGCGGCAACGGCGGTGGTGTGGGCGGTAACGGTGGCAATGGTGGCAATGGTGGTGCTGGTGGTAACGGTGGAGTCGGTTCCTCTGGAGGTAATGGAGGCAACGGAGGCGCTGGCGGAAACGGCGGCTCTGGTTCCGGCTCAGGCACTGGCACTGGCTCTGGCACTGGCTCTGGCTCTGCAGGAGGCAACGGCGGCAACGGAGGAGCTGGAGGCAACGGCGGTGCTGGTGGCAATACTGGCTCAGGCTCAGGCTCTGGCTCTACCGGAGGTAATGGTGGTGCTGGTGGCAACGGAGGCGCTGGCGGAAATGGCGGCTCCGGCACTGGCACCGGCACTGGCTCTGGCTCTACTGGAGGCAATGGTGGAAGCGGCGGAAATGGTGGAGCTGGCGGCAATGGCGGTTCTGGCTCTGGCTCTACTCCTGGCTCTACTCCTGGTTCTACTCCCGGCTCAACCCCTGGCTCTACTGGAGGCAATGGGGGCGCCGGTGGCAATGGAGGTGCTGGAGGCAACGGTGCCTCCGGCTCCGGCTCCGGCTCTGGCTCTGGCTCTGGCTCGTCACCCAACTCGGGCTCAGGAGGCTCGGGTGCTTCTCCCAACATTGGCGGTGGCGGAAACACCGGCACTGGCTCTGGCACTGGCTCCGGCTCCGGCTCTGCTGGAAGCAACGGAGGCAACGGCGGAAACGGTGGCAACGGTGGCTCATCATCAGGCTCCGGCTCAACCGGAGGCTCGGCTGGAAGCGGTGGCACTGGAGGTTCTGGATCCGGATCCGGCTCGCCTGGCACCAACGGCGCAAACGGCCAGCCGGGTGCTGGCGGCAGCAACGGCAGCAACACCTTCTCGACCGTCAAGACTGCCACCGTCGTCCCGACACCTGCTGCAAGCGGCAGCGGATCTTCCGGCGGCAGCGGAGCAGCTGGCAACAACGGCTCTTCAGGCAACGGCGGAGCATCTGGCAACAACGGCTCTTCCGGTAACAGCGCGGGCGCGGGCAGCACTGCCGGCGCTGGTGCTGGCTCCGGCGGCAACGGTGCCACCGGCGGGTCTGCTGCAACGGCAGCCGCCGGCACTGGCGCCGGTTCTGGCGCGGGTGCTGGCTCTGTCGCGGCGACTGCCGGCTCATCTCAACCAAGCGCGAGCTCCTCAATCGTGCAGAGCGCCGCGGCCCGATCGATCCTCCCCGGCGGCCTTCACGTCCAGGCGATCATGGCCATCCTCGCCATCGCGGCCTCGACTTTCGTCTCGAGCGGCTGCTTGCTTCTGTGATCAGAGCAGGCTGTGAATCGAACGACAAGAACAACAACGCAAACACCACAAAACGAAACAAAAACATAATCACACAAAGAGACTGCAACACATTTCCTCATCTGTCGCGGAGAACAACATTCTCTCATTCTCCCTTTCAATTTACATTTCAATGAACATGAAGCCAGAGGCGCTTCATATCTCCACCAGTCAACGGCCAACAACAGCATTGACGGCCGACTCTGACTGATTTTTTTTTATTTGACTCATCAGATTGTTACAACAATGAGTTTGGCAAGCAGCCATGGATGGCTTTTTCTGGTTATCTCAGTATCTTGCTCTGCGCAGCAGCAAGCGAGCAAACACTCCCAACAAAGTTTCTCTTTCAGCAATACTTCGCTTCTTGGATCGGCGAGCCCGAGGGCTGCCAGGTCATACACTTTTTTTTCCCAGATATTATCCTCATAATCACACGGACAGGTCTGGTGATTTGGCTTAGCGTATATAGTCGAGATACAGGTACAATTTGATTCTTTAGTCTGCAGAGATGTGTTCTCAATGTGTTTCATCTTGATCTTGGAAGCTGCTTAGAGAAGGATGTGTGTAGACTCTCGCCAGCATGCGGTGTGGCAGTGCCATATCAAGCTAAAACTTTTGATGCCATTCACAGTCTTCAGGTACTCGTCTCCTACAAACGCCGCCAAAGTCCAACCATCTACGGAGTCAGCTCCGGATACCGTTAGTCAGACTGCGACTCCCAACTGCTTGCAGAAAATGAAGCCTGGAGCTTACACTCACGACTATGCGTGAACTGTCCGAGGTGTATGCTGGAGAGATGTCCTAGCAAAGCCTTCATCCATGATATTCTGTCATTTGCGCAACGCCTGCTGTTCAGGCTCTGAGATCTCGCATCCCTGATGCAATAATCAGTGTCGCCGTACACTAACATGTGGGGATCGCGCCAAGCAGCAATGGTTGATCTGGTAGAGGAGGAGGAGGAGCAGGAGTAGGAGCAGATCGATCAGCATGCGCTAGCAGTACTGGCATGATCTCGCTCACAGACTTGAGAAGGAGTAAATCTCTAACTGACTGACTGACTGACTGACTGACTGACTGACGACGCTTGGCTGTACAGAGATGGGGAAACACGACCAAGCTCATCATACCACCACCAAGCTCTGCCACACCCAGACTTGGAAACTCGCTCAGAATAACATGTCGACCTCAGACTCCAAGCACGACACACACACACACACACACGCGAAAGGCAGCGTCACCGGCAATGACGGTACCGCACCGGTCCCCGCCGACGCGCCCTGCTACAACCTCCCCGGCAGCTTCCACCGGCCCATCAGCCGCTCGCAAGCACGACGCGCAGGTGTGTGGTTCGACCGCGGGCTGAGCTGGAGCTGCGGCTTCAACTTCCTGGAGGCAGTAGCGTGCTTTGAGCGGGCCATCGCGCACGACCCAGAATGCCCTATGCTGTACGGGGGGAGGGGGGCGAAGCTGGATGTTGCGATGGCGATGGCGGTGGCGGATGTTAAGGTGGAGTCGAGCTGTTTTTGTCGGAGGGAGAGATTGGTGGGGATGGTGTGGGGAATGGGGTGAATTGGAATGGGAATGGGAATGGGAAGGAGAATGGAGAGGCGTGTTGTGCTGCTGAGTCGGTGGCGAATTGAAGTTTTAGAAAAGTGACAATGGAAAGAGAACAGTCTTTGGATATGCCCGAGGTATGCGTTGATTGATCGTTGTCTGTAGATCTACACAACATATACCGTGATCTACGTGTTTCCCATTATCTGGTGACTAGGCATCCTGTCTTCTCCTGTGTTTGAAGAACCATCGATTGAGAAGAGACTACACACGTCAGGCACTCGGCAACCTCCTGTAAAGACCGACGCAGGCTGCTCGATGTGGCGATCCTGTATTCATCGAAAACTCCACACAGACGAGTGTCCTAAAAGGAGCGTCGTCATCATAAGAATGAGAGGGCTGGGTTGACATGCAACATGTACATACTCCAATCCGTAGTGGAGGGGCCTTGATATACGAATCTCCAATCATCATTTCTGCTATTCCATTATCTGTATCGAGAAAATTCAAGAATTTAATTTCGGAGACGTCTTTGGATATGTTCTTATAACAAAATGAACTCTTCTGAAAGAAAGAGAAAAAAAAGAAGAAAAAAGTTGAAATCGGGTGACGAGAAGTCACGATTGCCAGTCACCAACCACCCAGCATAAGTTGAGGATCACAGACAGCAGAATCAGGCACAGTTCTGAGCGTGCGAGTCAGGGGAGCAAGGGGTACTGGGGGTGAAAGTACGGTCCCGGGGGAGGCGCCAGGAGACGAGTCTTAGCGGGATTAGTTGCTTAGCCAGTCTGGCTTTAGTGGATTCCAGCTGCCAGGACCCACCAACCACCCAGCCGTCTTCCCTGTCG
>JANIPN010824334.1:0-10425 GCA_027478595.1 Erythroxylum anguifugum
CCTTCGGAAGGGTTTTTCGCCCCTTTAGAGCGGGAATCGATTTTTCCATCCTTCATGAAAGATGTAGAGGGTCTTTTCATCTTTCCATGTAGGTATGATATGTCCTGTTCGGAGTTAGGAGTAAAAAGTTATGAGGGTTGGAAGTTGGCCGATTACTATTTATTTGGTCAAAAACAATTACTATTCATTTGGTCTTTCTTTAGGCAAAACTTTGCAACAACTTTGAACCTTCTTAATGGCCAAATCAGTTTTACATTCTTCTTGAAAGTTATAGAGTTTTCCTTCAGTTTTCTTTTGGCACCAAGTTTGACCAATTTCGAGTTCTCAGAAAAAGTTAAGCATGTTTGAATTTCGGTGTTTGAAAAACACTAAATCTCATTTTTCTTTGTCTCTTCTCCAGTTGACCTCCGATTTGCACGAAATTCGAACCATTGATTTTCTCAACAAATTTTCTACTCTCTCTCGCAAAAATGGAGAACTTTCAGATTAGTTGAATTTTGTCAGAAATTTACCCTCAAGTTCGTTTGAACCATTTGTTCGCTTTGCTTCCGCCTTATGCCTTTCGGTTCGATTTGCTTTTGCTTCCGTTTTTGTTTTGTTCCGTACTTTGTTATCCGATTCGATTCGTTTCGGTTCATTTCGCTTTCGGTTCCGAGCCTTCGATTTGCTTTTGTTTTTGTTCTTTCGTTTCATTTTTCGGTTGGGACCCGAATCATGTATAAGTATGAAGGTTTCGGATTAAGTAGTTGGGTTCCGGATTCGAGATCCAACATAGGGTAAGTTTCATACAATTTCTGTCTTAGCTTTATCGACCTCAATTCCTCTAGATGAGATTACATGTCCCAAAACTATTCATTGTTAAACCATAAAATGACATTTTTTAGAATTTAGAACAAGATTAGTTTCAATGCAATGTTCAAGTATACAATTCAAATTATCCAAGCATGCATCAAATGAATCCCCATAGACAATAAAAGCATCCATAAAGACCTCAATAATGTGCTCAACATACTCAAAGAAAATACTTACCATGCATCTTTGAAAGTTGGATGGGGCACTGCAGAGTCCAAACGACATCCTTCTATAGGCAAATGTACCAAATAGGCACATGAACTTTGTTTTCTCTTGATCCTCCGAAGCTGTCACAATTTGGTTATATCCTGAATATCCACCAAGAAAATAGTAGTGAGATAATCTCGTAAGTTGTTCAAGCGTTTGATCGATGAATGGGAGTGGAAAGTGATCCTTGCATATGGCATCATTTAACTTCCTGTAATCGATGCATACTCACTATTTTGAATTCTTTTAGGGACAAACTCATTATTCTTATTTTTCACCACTGTAATCCCGATCTTGTTTGGTACCACTTAGACTGGACTTACCGATTTAATTTCTGAAATTGGATAGATTATACTAACATCAAGAAACTTCAAGATCTCCATCTTTACCACTTCAATCATTAGAGGATTACATCTTCTTTGTAATTCTCTTGATGGTTTGGATCCATCTTCTAAAAGAATTCGGTGCATACATATCGAAGGGCTAATACCCTTGATGTTAGCTATAGTCCACCCTATAGTTCTGATGTGTTCTTTAAACACTCGAATAAGCTTTTCCTCTTGAAGCTTAGTTAAGTTCCTTGCTATGATTACCAGAAGTGTTTCTCATTCTCCCAAAAACACATATTTTAAATGCTCCGATACTTTTTTAGTTCAATTGTAGGGGCCTGCACAACCGAAGGTAAACTTTTCGTATTAGATATTGGCAGTTCAATATTTGGAATCACTTAACTTTTTGGTATTGGTTGTAGTGATTGCAATGCTAGCACATTTTCTTCCATTTCATCTGTAATGAACAAGTTAGAACTATGTAAAGTGTTTTCCTGTAAATTCATGCAAAGAATTACTTCCAACTCATCTTTAGCATCTATATCAAAAACCTCCTGAGATAAACAATCAATGACACTAATTGACAAGAAAGAATGAACATCATTAAGGTAACTTATAACTTCAAAAATATTAAAGCGAACAATTTCACCGACAAACTCCATAATTAATGTTCTTGCATCCATATCAATCTTTGTCCTTCATGTTTTTAAAAATGGTAGACCCAGAAGGATAGATGTAGAACTAGATGAAGGTTCTCCCTCCATTTTCAATAGATAAATTTAGCTGATAAAACCAATTCGCTAACCTGCACTAAGACTTCCTCTACAACCCTTTCAGGATAATCGTTAGATCTATTAGCCAATTGAATTATAACACGTGTTTCTTTCAATGATCCCAAATTCAATGAAGTATAAATGGAATAAGAAATGAAATTAATGGAAGCTCCTAGATTTAGCATTGCTTTTTCAAACTTAGTATTACCTATTTTGTAGGGAATTGTAAACAAAATGGGATCCTTATATTTAGGTGGGAGTTTTCTTTAAATGACTGTAGACATGCTTTCCCCCACACTCACTTTCTCTTCTCCTCTCAATTTCCTTTTGGATGTGTATAACTCCTTGAGAAATTTGGCAGATCAGGGAACTTACTTTATGGCATCGATTGAAGGTATGTTCACCTTTACCTTTTTGAAAATTTTCTTATCTTCCTTATCTTGCTCCTATTTCTTCAATTTAGCAAACCTGCTAGGAAAGGAGGCAAAGTATTAGAAAATTTTTTAATCACAGGAGCTTGAGAATTTACATTAGTTCCCTTTTTAGCTTCGTTCAAAGACACTTCAAATTCCTTTTTAAGTTCTTCATCATTATCAATAATAAGAGTCTTGTGTGGTGCCTCTATTTCTTTACCACTTCTTAGGGTGATAGAACTTGTATTCTCCTTTGGGTCCATAATCATTTGAGCAAGAAGCTTATTCGAATTCTAATTCTCTAATCGGCTCACCGCAGTAGCTATATGACTCAATTGATTATCTAGATTATGAATGCTAGCTCTTGTTTGTTGTTGAAATTTTATGCTATTATGAACCAAAGTGTTCATCATTTCTTTCAATGAAGGTCCAGAGCTCGAAGGTCGAGCTTGTCTTTGATATGGTTATTAGTAGGAGCTTTGTTGTTGTACTTACTGCCCATAAGTGTTAAATGGACGATTCTTCCATCCCGAGTTCTGTGCATAGGGGGTAGTTAGTATTATTTTGTGGTTGGCCCGAAAAGCTTCTAAAAACATCCACTTGTTTCGTTGAAGTCTCTTACAAGGTTGGACACATATTAGTGGGATGCCCTACCATTGTGCAAATTCTACATACCTTCACTTATTGAGCACCATTTGTACCCATTTGCCTTACTAAAGATGTTAACCTAGCTATTTGTTGCTCCAATGTAGTAGTACTAGCTTCATTGACTTTTAATGATCGGGGGTCCTCGCGAGTGTTGAATTGTTGAGAGTTAGTAGCCATATTGGAAATTAGATTTTTGGCTTTAATAAGAGTCTTGTCTACTAGTGCACCTCCACTTGCTACATCTATCATACTTCTTTCTTATGGCAGAAGCCCCTCATAGAAGTATTGGATCAAGAGTTGCTCACTGATTTGATGGTACCGGAAGCTAGCATATAATCCAGATGGCAAGTAATTAAGCAAATCGTTGGCAGTGTCTCCCAACAAGGATGGAAATGCTCTCAACTTAATCTACTCTTCTTGTACCTCAGCTGGCTTCATGCTAGAACAGACCAAGTGGAACTCCTTGAGATGCTTATGAGGATCTTCACCTAGCGTACCACGAAAAGTAGGTAAAAGATGAATTAGACCATATTTAAGCTCAAAAGCAACATTAATAGCAGGAAAATCAATGCATAAAGGTTGATGATTAAAATTATGAGCAGCTAACTGCTTAAGAGTGTGATCATTGATTTAACTTGCCATGTTAGAATCTGTTTCAGAAATGGAATCACTAGAGGAATTAGAAAGTAAATCTAAAACTATTTGTATTCGTAGTGATGAATCAAGTTTCCTATCAGATGACAAATCCGCGGAACTTTTTACAACTTGTCTTCTCACTCTGCATAAAGTTCTTTCAAATTTTGGATCAAATTTCAATTCAAAAGATTGAGAAGATCGTGTCATAAATTGTAACTAACCAACTAAGAAAAGAAGTTAACTGAAAATAATAATAAAAAAACAAAACAAAACAAATAAATTCAGAAAAGAAAAGGATATTAATCCTCAGCAACGGTGCCAAAATTGATAGCGTGTTGTAATACTACACAAAATAAACTAGATCTAAAACTATAGCTAGTGGTAAGTCTAGGTCGACCCCACAGAGATTAAATACAATTGCTTTCCTAAATTATACCTATATATATAATAGGGGGGTTTGGTTCGATGCAAATCAGAAAACAAAGTAAAACTGAATCTATAAACACAACTTAAATTAAATAGAAACAAAGTGATAAAATTGATGAATGGTTTAAAATCCAATTGTTTGGTTTAATCTCGGCCTAAGCACAAATTTCACAAATTTCATTGAATTATCATCTTCATACTTCTCTTTAGACTATTGATCGTGAATTAACAATAAGCTCAGTTAATCCCAAATTTTCCTTAGGTTGTGGTTAATTAAGAAGAGCTCGTTAATTAACCCCAACTATCAGGAAACCTCCAACAAGCTCTCCAAGTTTATTCGGAAAGCCACATTACAATTAAGAAAAATAGACCAATCTAAGCAATAATCACACAAGCTTGGATTATTTAACTTATGCTACATTATCCCTAACGATTAGTTGCCACATATGACTTCAAACACGACTAGTATGTAGCTCATTCAAATTCTAGCAATGGATTTTCATGAAAAATGATTCAATAGAGCATCAAAATCATTCTCATACAATACCCAATCATTAAACCTAAAATAACATAAACAATCCGAAAAAGAGGGAAAGAACAGATACATAACGATGTATGATTAAATGTGCTCCTCAACATCAATTTAACCTCCAAATCGGTGTCAGGAAGATTAGCCCTCGATCTTTTCCATCAAGCTCTAAGCATCAGCTAAGAATATCTCCATTATTGTTGAGAACCGACCCTAATATGAAGAAGAATACAACTGATCATTTTTCTACCCAACAAAACACTCTCGAGTTGACACCTCCTCTTTACTCCAGCTGTCTCACTATCTTGCTTTAGCCATTACACACCTCCTACCATAAAAATACCCATTTTCACGTCTTTCTAGCCCCTATGTTCCTCTTCTTTTTCATGTTTTTCCAGGCCCCAAAATCGCTGTTTTTCACATCGTTCCAACCCTCACATTTCTCATTCTCCAACCGACACACTACTAGATGAATGGTTATCTTTTTTTAAACTCTCTCCTAGCCATCATATACACTTCTTTATTCCCTAGCCGACACTTACTTTTTTCTTCAACCCTCCCATATATTCTAAAAGTTAGGTTTTAAATGCCATAAGACAGGTGGCTCTCTCTCGTTATTTCATGCCAACTGCCTTTTTCTCACTTTACCGTCACCCCCTCACATGCTTCGACCCTCACATGCTTCTTTTAGCAACAGATACACACACACACTTCACTTATATTAAAAACTAGGTTAAAATCATATGATACATGGACAATTAACTTAATTCTTTTGGTAGTGTAATTCATTTTACAGCTATGGACTTTTTAAATCAAAATGTTACACATACCTCCATTTTTATGCTCCATCTTGTGTCCTTTTCTTCTTCTTGCTCCACGAAGACAATAGAGTATGAAAATTGAGAAGATGGCTCAACAAGTATGCTTTCAGGTCACTTTAGCTCCTTCACTTCCAAAATGTACCTAAAATCAAATATGAGCTAAAGTGAGTATCCTGAGCATTTTAAGGCATTAATCACTAAGAGTAATGGATTCAATGTATCAACTACTAGGGAATTAATTTTGCTATTTTTATTAATCTTGGTTTAGTTTTAGTTTTAGTTTTTATTTTATTTTATTTTATTTTATTTCATTTTTTTGGTTGTTAATGCAAGATAAGAGATCCATGATTGACAACTTAAATATTCTTCTTTAATTTGATCCTAAAATTGAATGAACCTATAGAAAGAATAGAGTGATAAGAAGAGAAGAGATGGCTTTTAATTGATAAGATAATCTAGTTGAGGATATGTAGCATCAATAATAAAAGATATGTATAGGGAAAATACAATTGATAGAGATTAATGCAAGTATCCCATGTATTAGAATGAGTTAAAGAATAAGGAATTACGAGATTTAACAAGTCCATCTACACTTGCTCTCAAATTATTTTTGGATTACCTATTGAAACATGATCATATTCATTAAGGAGTTTTATTTAGTGATCTAAAAAACTTTTACTTAATTTCCTCCCAAAAGATAAGCTTAACGTGCTTTGTATATTGTATGAGAGCTTGAGCAAGGATATGGCTAATGTTAATGGAAGTAGATTATTTTAAGGAGTAGGACTAGGTCCATAATGCATTTATAATAAGTTTTTCTTTTCTAGTAAGTAAGACCATCGAGTTGAGGATGTAAATACAAAGCTTCACAAAGAAAGAAGGGGAAGTGTTTTATAAAGCTTAGGAGAAATATAAAGCTCTTCTTAGTCAATGCCCTCATCATCAGTACTTCTTGTAACTGATGACGTAGTTCTTCTATGAGGGTTGACATTGTCATGTCAAACTTTTATAAACATTGAAACTTAAGGGACAATCTACATAAAAACTGTTGTGGAGGTAAAGAAGATCATAGAGACCTTAAACTCATTAGACAAAGTGGTGAGGGGGAAGTTAAAGGCACCCCTCTATAGGTAAAAACATCTTTAAATTTTGGAACAAAAATAATGGATCTTTTGAGTCAGGTAAATATGATATTAAATCAAGACATAGGTAATAGAGGGGCATGCTACAAATGTGGCATATCCAACCCAAACATGTATGAATGTTAAGATAGATTCGAATTATAATAAGGAAGCAAATTATATGGCTTTGTAAAGAGGTATATATAATGACCCCTTCTTTAACAAATAATCTAGGATTAAAGGAATCATCCAAACATCTTATGAAAGAAGGTATATAATGACCCCTTCTTTAACACATAATCTAGGATTGAAGTAAACCTTAACCACTACAAAGCAATGATTTGGAAGAAATGGTTGAGCAATTTATATCCACGATTGCTTTGTAAGAAATGGTTGAGCAGTTTATATCCACCATAAGAAGAAAATTAAGTGACATAAGTAGCTAGTGAAATCTAATATTGCCTCAATTAACCTAGAGATATAAATGAGTTAATTGGTTGAGGCGATGAACAAAAGAGATTAAAGAAAGCTTATAAGTAACATTAAGGTAAACCTTAAAGATCAAATGTCTGCCATCACATTAAGAAGTATCAAAATACTTGAATATTATTTTACTAAAGATGAGGAACTATAGAAGTTAAGAGAAGTTGAAGAGTAGCTCCAAAAAGAAGAAAGTAGTAGTAGTCTAGCACTAATCTTATCTATATCCAGTGCCAATGTTGATTTAAAAAATGCGAACGATAGGAATATAACAAAATTGGCATAAATTCCATCCTTAACTAGAATCATTCATTAATAGGGATCCACTTATGTCAAGCCTTACATGTCCCTAATTCTGTACCCTCAAAGTCTTAAGAAGAAGAAAAATAAGGATAAGTTCAACAAAATTTTGAATGTCTTAAGGAAATTGAACATCAACATACCATTCACCTTACCCGGTTTCCATTCCTAAAAAATTTACAATAAGATACAAGATCTATGATAGGTTTGTATCATAGCTGGTGTAAACTTAGCATGCTCCTTAACTAACTTATGGCTTTCCTTGTACTTTCATGTTTAATGCCTTGTATCGGCCTTGTACTTTGTTTAAGGAATTAATTTTCATTTTTAAAAATTATGTAAAAATTTTGGATGTATAGAAGTTTAATAAGTATTAATTTTTTATCTATTTTATAGTAAGGTACTTTAAAAGGCTCTAAGTTATTTGAGCAAAGATGTCATTATATGTGAATTTTTTAAGGATATCTTCTCTAACAAGAAATATTAGATGGTTATGTTATAGTACCTTTGA
This sequence comes from Erythroxylum anguifugum, assembly GCA_027478595.1. Classification (NCBI taxonomy): domain Eukaryota; kingdom Viridiplantae; phylum Streptophyta; class Magnoliopsida; order Malpighiales; family Erythroxylaceae; genus Erythroxylum; species Erythroxylum anguifugum. The sequence continues at coordinate 8,047 of JANIPN010824334.1, forward strand.
TAGATGTGTTTTATGCCATCATAGATAACAAGTTATCTCAGAAGTTAAAGGATCTAAGGAATTTCACCATTCCTTGCAAATGTGGTAAAGTTAAAATTCTTAAATATTTATATGATTTAAAAGGGAGTCCAGTTAAAAGATATTTAAAGAAGCACTTGTTTAATGACAACCTAATGGTTCTAACTTTTTTCTTTTATTTTTATTTCTTTGATTTATATTCTTTACTAATGCTTATTTTATTTTGTAAGAATTTTTTTGTGAAATTTCTTAGAGTTTTATCTCACAAAAATTTCATGAAAATAGGGGGACTTTTCTCAATCTTATTTTTCTCCTTTAGTTGATCTTATTATCTTAATTGTTTATCATATAGGGTAATAATATGTTTAAATGTGGGGAAGTATAATTTCAAAGAATTTCCATAGTTTTTCTATTAACTAATATAGTTTCTTTGTTAAAGTTTTTATTTGATGTATTTAGGTTGTTGTTTTTGGATTTTTTATTTATTAAATCATGTATACATATTGAAATTGAGCCAAAGGTTACGGGGGATGAGGAAGGAGGACAAAAAATTTCAAGTTTAAACATAAATTAGGATTTATAAAGCATAATCAATGTTGGTTGTAAAAGAAGGAAAAACACTAGTCTGAAAATAACACCTGGAGTATCAACATCAATATAAAAATTATGTTCACTATCAGCTTTAAGGGCAGTCAAGCACTTCACAAAAATAAGACATAAGTAGTACTGATATGGGAAGTATGTCCAACACCAGTCTTATGCATAAGGAAAACTCTAAAGTCAAAGTATAAAGCTAGTGCTAATTGTATATGTGTTCAAAGTTCGTTTCATCTTGAGCACCAATAGTATAAAAGGTAAATTCATGATTTTTCTAACCCAAAACCTTAAAACCTTGTCACTTTCACTTTTAAACTCACCCAATATCAACTTTAAACACAAATTTATAACTTTAACACATTAAATCCGTTCCTTACACATAAAACTCATCTCTATAACTAGATATTAAGAATCCAAACATCATATTTATATTGTTAGTAAAATAAATGGGTTTTTTTTAATTTGCATCAATTTGGGGAGATTCCTAGCACATCATTTCTTTTTATAGTTTTTAAGTAAGTTGTTCTATTGATTTTCTTAGTAGTGGTACACTAAGTTTGGATATTAAGCTAGATGGGACATATTTAGGGTTTTATACTAATATTATAAAGAATTTGTGTTGATTTTGACTGGACATTGTGGAATTTAGAGTTGCTTTTGTTGATAATTATACTATATTATGGTTGTGTATTTTGTTTGAGCATTAAGAAGTGCTATGAAGGTGTGTTTGTGTGCTACAAAGATGTGATTTGAAGAGAGAAGTTGGTTAGTGTGATTTTGTTTTAAAATAATGCCTTAAAGATATAAGGATATATTAAGGAGGAGTGGGGTTCCTTCTGTTAAGACAAAATGACTTTACGATTAATAATTTTGATGAAAATCAAATAATAATAATAGTAGAAAGTAAGACGAAGCAAAGACAAAAGTAAGACGAAGCGCGGAGACAAAACTAAGATGAAGTGGAAACAAAGACGAAAGAGAGACGAAGCTAAAGCAAAAATAAGACGAAGACCCGATACCACTTCGGATGGTTAATCAGTCTGAGTTAGTTACAAAACTCAACTGAATAACAGTTTCTTCAAATATCAAGAAACAAGAAGAAAGAAGCAGTTATCATGAAGCGGTTGAAGACGAAGGATATAAATACGAGTCGGAGTCGAAGATTGCAGAAGTTAGTGATTTTGAAAGAGCTAGAGATTTTAAAGCTAGAAAAACTGTATTCATTGTGCTAAACATTGAGAGCTATTATTCACTGTAACAAAGCTCGCAAACATCTTTATGTAAGAAAGAAGAAAAGCTGATAGCCTGAAGAGGCTAAGTGAGAAAAGAATTGTTGGATCCCATTATCGGATATCCAACCTCTTGGATCCCGAATCTGGAACCCAACTACTTAATCTGAAACCTTCATACTTATACAAGATTTCTCATAATTTCGTACAAAATCGGCATCAATCGACCATAAAGTCCAACTAAAACCCGACACTCTTATTTTACCAAAAAGGGATAGAAAATTTTCCTAGTTAACAAATGCTTCGAATTTTGAGAGAATCGGAAGTCAATTGCAAAAGTTATAAAAAGAAAATCGAAAATGACCAAATGAATAGTAAATGACCAAATGAATAGTAAAAAACCAATTTCCGACCCTCATAACTTTTTACTCCTAACTCCGAACAGGACATATCATACTTCCATGGAAAGATGAAAAGACCCTCTACATCTTTCATGAAGGATGGAAAAGCCGATTCCCGCTCTAAAGGGGCGAAA
>JANIPN010824445.1:0-10425 GCA_027478595.1 Erythroxylum anguifugum
CATGTATATAAATGATTTATATGCATATTCATTACTCATATGTGTATAGTATGATTATAAAAGTGTGATTTTGATACCTTTCTAATGGTGGTAAGACATGAATTGCATGTGTGAATGCAAATATAGATTTTATGACTTGAAATGAATATCATATGACTTGTCAATATATGAATTGTGAAATTGGCAAATGGTTAAAATAAATGTTACAATGCCTGCTCTATTGTCTTGGTGGTGGATAAATGGGCATACTTATAGGGCTACAGTGTAGCTACTACAGTTCGATACCTTCGGGTATCCACAGTTTGATATCTTCAGATATCCACAACACTCGTTATCCATACCCACAGAAAATGTGCAGGCTTAACACATAAAGTAAAGTAAAGAGATATAAATAAGAAATATAGTATGACAATATAAATAATCGGTATATGAATGAGCACTTGCATTTTATTGATAAATTTTATCATTGTGTGTTGAATATTAATGTTTGAGTTTTGAAGATGAATTTATGGTATATGAAAAAGTATTGAAGCGTGTTTGCATTATTTATTTGATTAAGTATACCATCATTATTTTTATTTGTACGATGTTCATGAACATATGCACTTAGTGGATGACTACTGTGAGTGGTCATCCAAACTAAGTGTTTCTCTATTAAGCTTTCAAGCTTAGCACGAGTGTTAATCCGTATAGGTCTAAGTCTTAGGAGTGAGGTACAGGAAATATCTGCAGGGATCAAGGCCAACAGATATAAGAAAAATTACTTTTGGAAGGAATTTTTAGTTAAAGATGATTGTACATGTAATGGTTAAAGGAAATTGTATATTTTCTTTTAGATTACCATGTAAATGTAAAAATGTTGAGTTTTGTAATATGTATATGTATAACATTAAACCGAAATGCATGTCATGAATTTATGTACAAGAAATTGGTTGCCTTATGTGTGGATGGTTGTAGGTTTCGCATAGGGGGTGTTACAATCATTCTTTAAATTATTCTTAAATTTTGAGAACTTACTCCAATAGATCTTCTTAATCTTCTCTTGATCTTTTCTTTATGGGCTTGTAAAGATTCTTCTTATACTTTAATGGTAATATAATCAATTTTGACATTAACTTTTCAATGATACACACCATATAATCAAATTTGAAAGTTAAAGAATGAAGAATTTTCTCCACTACATGAATATCTCTATCTTGTCTCCACATCTCTTTAATTCATTTACAACTTCCTTCACTTTTATATAACAATATGAAAATAACTTGGATTGCTTCATTTTCAAAACTTTAAAATCACTTCTTATTGTTTGAAGTCTCACCTTATTTACTTTATCAACACTTTGAAAACATTTTTTAAAAATATTTCATGCTTCTTCCGAACTAGTGCAACGACTACTTTCTTAAACATCGAATCATCCAAACATTGATGGATGAAAGTGATAGCTCTTTGTTCCTTCTTTCTTGTCTTGGGCAAAGCTTCTTTATCATGTTGAGGCTTCCCATAACCTTTCTTTACATTCTCTTACACATCTTAAGAGTTAAGCAAAGCTTTCATGCATATACATTATTTCTCATAACCTTTGTAAGATGTGGAAATTGGAAGAAAAGACTCCATTACTTGTCATTTCTTATTTTCCTCACATCACTCTTCATAATACTTTAAGAAACAAGACTTTGATACCACTTTGTTAAGAAATGAGAGAATGGAGAATGAAACAAAACTTTCTTCTATTTCATCTTAACTATTAAAAAATAGATTATAGTAGAATTGCTCATCCTATATTTACAAAAATACCATAAATACAAATATAAATAACTCACTTAATACTGGAAGACTTTTTGATTATAAGAAGAAATTTGAATTATTCTCACTATTTTTAACACCATAATATCATAGGAATTACATTCCAAAAATTCCAAATTACTATTTGCAATAATTTCTTATTCCATAAATGCACGGTTACTGTTTAAATTATATTTATCTACTCAACTCACCAAGAACAAGATCTAACGAGATTAACTTTATCACACTATTCATAGAATTTAAAACTTCGGATGATAACAAATCAAAAGAATACAAAAAGACATACAACCTATGTTCTTGAGTAGTAGATCAATGCGTCTTGGCTTGCTACTCTTTGGTATAAAAGGCTAATTTACTCCTTGAAAATGATAGCATAATTGACAAATCTAAGCTTAACATAAAAAATCTAAATAAAGTGACTAAGAAAGGGACAAGAAAATACCTATAAAAGGATTTCACCATCCTTATTCTTTATCTTTGTTATAAAATATTTTCCAAGTTTTCCTTGTTCCTTGTTAATGATGTTCTTGTCGAATACCTTAAGTTATCAATAGATGAAGAACTTGTCAATCCTTGTAACCGATTTACATAAGGTCTAGCATAGGAATTTTGTTGAACATGATCCTAAAAATAAACAATTTCCTGATATTTTGTTGAACAGATTTCCATCTACATAATCTTTAGTTTTCACTATTGTCATTATCACTTATATGAAGTTGTGGATCAAAGAACTCCTTCACCTTGCTACTCTATTTGAGTTCCATGATGAACACCATTTCCACATTTGAACCTTCAAAAAGTGAGCAATAGACCACCCAAATAAACATACTAACAAAATATTATTGTGGAAGATGCAAAACAATATAAGTAATATGAATTTCTTGTTTTTATATCTTTTGTAATACAATAATAAGATATGTCACACTCCCATATTCGTCGACCTATTATGTATTCTTTGTTGCTCTAGAATGACATGTCATCACCATTTTGATGGAATTCTCCATCCTAGAATAAATTTCTCAAAATCTTTGGTGAAACATCCTCAAACACAATTCAACTTCGGTATTGGGGAGGACCAGCGTAAAATGTCATCGAAACATCAATTAGTAGAGAAAGTTGATATATACCAAACTCGAATAGTATTTTAAAGACCTGCTACGAAGGTTGATCCATCTAAATATGGTAAAAACATCTATCTTAGGTTCGCTTCTCCATGCTTGGCGTTGGAGAAATTAAGAAGATAGTGATGAAAAGAGATGAAAATCGTAGCTGTTGTACGTGAGTTTTATTGAAGCCGAAAGATAGCCTATATACAGGTTGTACATCCTAACTAAAACTTGTTAAGGAAGAGAAGTTTGTTGAGGTAAAAACTTTCAATGTCTAGGCTAGAAATAAGGAGAAATAACAGTAGAATGTTCAACCTTAGTTGGTGTTAACAAAATAACAAAAACATTCCTAAAAATTCAAATTAAGTCTTCCAATACTTCCCATTCATTCAAATTTGGAGAGTCCTAACTGAGCACAATATTCTTCATGCTTCTTCTATGATAGGTTCTTAGTGAAAAGATCTGTAACTTGTTTATCAGTTTGTAACTTTTTAATTGAACTTCTCCTTTGCTTGACAACGCTTGAATAAAGTGAGGCTTACTTTCAATATGCTTGGTTCTACTGTGACAAACATGATTCTTTGCCAACAATAATGCAGATTTGCTGTTACAAACTAAATTTGTTGCTCCACTTTGCTTATGACCCAAGTCGTATAGGATTCTTCTTAACCACACCGCTTGATATGCGGTGGCTATCATAACAACATATTCAGCTTTTGTAGATGAAAGAGCCACAGTGACTTACTTTTTTATACTCCACGAAACAATACTTGAACTAAAAGTAAAGTAGTTTCCCGTAGTGCTCCACCTATTATCAACTGCTTCAACCCAGTAACTATCTATATCCTTTAAGGAAAAAGGAAGCTGCTCTTCTGTACCATATCCCTATATTCTTTGTGTTAGCCAAGTAATGTAGGATCCTCTTAGTAGCACCAAAATGATGCTTAATAGGTTGATGCATGAACTGATAAAGAACACCTATTGAGAAGTTGATATCTGGACGTGAATAAGTCACTTATATAAGGTGTCTAATCAGATTTTGATATTGACCACCATCAGCGAGCTCAATTCCATCTTTTTCTTGTATTTTTTTGTTAATATTCATAGGTGTAACAACTTCTTTGCAGTCCATCATGTTGTATTTCTTCAAAGTATCATCGATGTATTTCCTTTGAGAGATAAATATTTCTTACTCATTTTAAATCACTTCTAATCCTAAGAAATAATGCAATCACCCAAATCTATCATCTCAATCATAGACTTTGTGGAGCTCTTAAACTCTGATATAAGTTGAGTTGATGAACTAGTTTCAATCATATCATCAACGTATAGACTTACTATCAACAAATCATCTGTGTCTTATTTTTTGACATACAAGGTTGGCTTATACATAATCATTTAGAAGCCTTTGTTGCAAAATAAATCAATGATTTTACTGTACCATGCTCTAGGGGCCTGTTTAAGCCTGTTGAGTGCTTTCTTCAACTAAAAAACTTTAACTGGCTTGCTTGAGTTTTAGAAACCAGGAGGCTAATCATCATACACTTCATCATATAGTTCTTCATTCAAGAACACCGACTTGACATCAAACTGATGCACTCTCTATTTTTTTGAGCAATTAATGCCATTATAATTCAAATTGTTTCAAATCATGCCACCAAAGAGAATGTTTCCTCGTAGTCCACTCCTTGTTATTGTATGTATCACCTTGCTACTAATCTTGCTTTTTGCTTTTGAATGCTTCCATCAACCAAGAATTTAGTCTTAAAGATCCACTTAAATTTAATTGTGTTCTTACCTCAGGAAGGTCTGTGAGCTCCCATGTTTGATTATGTTATATGGATTGTAGTTCATCTTCCATAGCATCTTTTCATTCCTGTCTTTCTATTGCTTCTTCAATAGTTATCGGATCTCTAACAAATAGAACCAAAGGTGAAGCATCATAGATGTCTCGAGTGAGGGAATTGTACTCTTTGTGCCCTTGGGAGAAGATGCTTCAAATGAAGGAGTCGAACTTGATGACTAAATTATTCTTGCTAGTATCGAGTTAAGAGAATTAATCCTCTTTAACAACAACTTCCTCTTCGTCTTCTTCAGTCAATGCTCCTTGATTCTTGTTTTTGCTTTCCCAATTCTAGGCTACCTGCTTATTAAACATTACATATCTATTAATGGTTAAGCACTCCTTTATTGGATTATAAAGACGGTAAGCTTTATAATTAGAATAGTAAACCACAAATAGAAATTTTTGTGACTTATCTTTCAGCTTATGCTTGTCTACTATTCTCAAAGTATAACACACACAACCAATGACACGTAAATGGCTCACCGATTACTTATTACCATACCATGCTTCATATGGAGTTTGATTCCGCACAACTTTTGTAGGTGACAAATTGATGAGATACACAGTCATTGCAGCGCCTTCCGCCTAGAAACTATTGGGAAGATCTTTTTATTTCATCATTGAGCAAGCCATTTCAACTATTATTCGATTCTTCCACTCAGTTACTCCGTTCTATTCCAGAGTATAAAGTGTTGTCAATTCCTTTTTAATACCTTGTTTTTTATGCCTTGTTCCTCACAGAATGCCACAAATTCATTAGAGGTGTATTCACCCCCGTGATTTGTTCAAAGCACTTTTAGAACTCTTCCACTTTGTTTCTCTATCATGGCTTTAAACTTTTTGAAATGCTCAAAAGTTTTTGATTTCAATTGTAAGAAGTGCACCGAACTCATTCGACTACAATCATCTATAAATAACAAAAAGATACCTGCTTCCTAAAAGAGATTCACTCTTTATTGCATCACATAAATTTACATGAACCAGCTTTAAAACTTTGATTGCTCGTTTAGATTTTCCAACATGACAAGCCTTCTTTGTTTGCTTCCCGAGCACACACCTTTCACATGCCTTCTTTAGTTCAGTAATAGAGGGGAGACCACTGACCATCTGCTTATGTTTTAGCTGCTGCAAACCCTTGTTGTCCAAATGACCATATCGCGCAGATGCGATAGCTCTTAGTCATCTAACTCCTCATTTACAAAGGCCACCTTTGTGTCCATAGAAAAAACAAGAGGGAACATTCCATTGACGTACATATTATCATGAGCAAGTACCTTTCCCAAATTCTTATTCTATATCACACATTGTGAACCATCAAATACCATAAGATAACCACATTCAATTAATTGACCCACACTAATTAGATTGTGAGCCAGTCATGGAGCATAATGCACAACTTTGATAAAATTTGCTTTGTTATCTATAGTAACCATGGCTATCCCAAGTCCTTTGATTCGCAGTTGTTGATCATTGCGCAAGCATACCTGTGATTTGATTGACTCATCCAGCTCTTTAAACTTGGATTTGTCTTCGGTTATATGATGTGAACACCTGTTGTCGAGGTACCAAACATTATTGATCAATCCATCATTAGATATGTCTGCCACTAACAAGTAATCGTCCTGTTCATCATCTTCTTCTGCATAGTTGGCTTCTTCAAGCTTCAACCAGAAAAACTTCTTTGTATGCCCATATTTTTTACAATACGAACACTGCACTTAACTGTTTTTGCCCCTCCCCCTTCCTTGAAATCCACGTCGACCTCTACCTCTTCCTCGTGGATTAGAGGATTCCACTTCCCCTTTGAGTTGAAAGGTTTTTTCTTCCTCTTTCACTGTTGACTTATTATTCCTGACTTCATGTGCTTGCAAAAAGCCCATTAATTCATCAAAAGAAAAATTGGATAGATCTTTAGATTCCTCAATTGCAGCTACTACAAGATCAAAATTAGAGGATAAGCTTTTTAGAACCTTAGCAACTACAATTTCATCAGTGATTTTTTCACTATAGGATCGCATTTGACTTACAATAGTCACGATGCGTACCAAATACTCTTGTACTTACCTTTTATACTAGAGTTTCAAACTCTCGTCGATAGGATTGAAGCTTAACGGTGATTACCTTTGTTGATCCCTATAATTTCGTCTTCAAGATTGACCAAGCTTGCTTAGTCATGGTTGTTGCTGCTACACGTGAATAGATTGATCCATCCACTACTTGTTAGATGAAAAATAAAGCTTTGGCATCATGTTTTTTATCATCCTTTTGGTTCGCCTCATCATCACTTGTTTCTGCATATCTGTTCTCCAAAAAATCCCAAAGATCTTAGGACTTAGAACAACATTTTCATCCTGATGCTCCTGTAATTATATAAATCACCCTTGAAAACTGGAATTTGTGGTGATGTCATACTGACCACATTTGAGTTTGTTGCCATGTTTGATTGATAAATTACAACATTTTCATCTTGATGCTCCTGTACTTGTATAAATCACCCTTGAAAACTGGAATTTGTGGTGATGTCATACTGACCACATTTGAGTTTGTTGCCATGTTTGATATATAAATTAACGAGTTTATAAGTCCCTAGTTTAAAGGAAACCTTATATAAATTAACGAGTTTATAAGTCCCTAGTTTAAAGGAAACCTGGCTCTGATACTAGAATTGTTGGAGAAATTAAGAGGATAGTGATGAAGAGAGATGAAAGTTGTAGCTGTTATATGTGAGTTTTATTGAAGTAGAAAGATAGCCTAAGTCTTCCAACACTTGGTAATAACCACTTGGAGTAGAACGACCCATCATCTGCATCCAAGGAGGACCTCCATCTTTAACCTCAATGACCTGATTAAATGTTCAAAACCCTCCTCAGTCTGTAGATAGGAAACATCAACACTTCTTCTTTCAGTTGTGACGTACTGGACAGACACGGTTGTCAATCAACAAGAGACTAGTCTAGCCTGAATGTATCGAACATTAAGTGCCAACCATGCGGGTTACTAAATTATCTAGAGTTGGACTAGATATAGAAAATTACAAGCTATTTCCACTTACGTTAAAGTAGGGGAACCAAAGAAACCGATTGAGGATGAAGAGTTCTTGTTTATCATTATGATATATAGTTATTGCCCCACAAAGATGAAAGAAATCAAGACCAATGTCACATAATACAATGTCAAAGAAGGCTCATTTGGTCTCTTTTAAAAACTTTTCTTCATCGATGAAATTGTCAACACAAATATTCAGCCTTTAACAATATTTAAAGAATAAAAAATCAGATTTTAATAATTAAAAGCCACTGACGGAAGCACATGTGTCTTTCCTTTATAAAAAAGATTACTATTTATTTTATGTTTAATCAAAATTAAACTCTTAATTTTTATTAGAATTCAATTTTAATTATAAATATAATTTTATTGTAATAAAATTAAATATAAAATATTTAATCCTTGAATTTTCAAAATTTCATAATTAAATCCAACTTAGTTAAATTAACAGTTTTCTTTTTAATTACTCTTTATGCATGAAAGTCCTAATATATTGACAATGATTGTAATTATAATTCTCATAATTAAAATTTCTTTTAGCTTATCTTTAATTTTTTAATTAAAAATTTTATCATTACCAAGCATATAAGCGCCATATCGTAGCAGCCAAAATTTGATATTGAATAAGAGAGTTTCATAATAGACTCCGATGCTAGTCAGTATCGATTATTTCAATCAGTACCAACTGACTAAAATATCAGTCAAGTATTAGTCTAAATTTTAATTTAAAAAATTTAGTATTGAATTGAAAAAACTTAAAATTTCTCCTAAATAAAATAATATCACCTATACATAAAAATGAATGACTTAATAAAATTATCTAAAATTTATTTGATAAATAATAAATATACAAATAAAATATATTAAATAAAATATTTATGTAGTTGTACTTATATTAAGTGATTATAGATTATATATCTAAATATATTACTTTCACATAATTTAAACATATTTAATAAATATTTTTAAAATGTATATATTTTATATGGATAATGTATATACATTTTAGTGCATGCATGTGAAAATTATTATAATAACTTTTGAAAACTGTAAATATAAAATTTGATATTAAATTCATTTATTATAATTGCATATTTTTTATTTTGTATTATTCTTAGTTTTATACGTGCATAAGAGTTTAACAATCTCTTTTCTTATTCTAATTATTGTGGTAAAAATAAAAATAGTTATATCCAATTTATATTATTATGATTTATTGAGTCATAGTTGAAGTAACGTCACAAACTAATATAATATATTGAGGGAAAATTTTATAAAATTTAGAGACTATTTTGTAATTTTATAAAATTATTTAAACTGAAACCCATTATTTATTGGTACTTGTACTACTAGAACCAGGTTCGGTATGATATTTATAATATTGATAATTACACATTAAGATTGATATGTAATAATATATCATGACCACTAAATATTAAGAATGTTTAATGGTTGGACTTAATTTACCTATGCATGTGGTTATAATATATAATTTAATTCTTTCATTATTTTATATTACAATTGGACATAGAGTATAGAATTAGTACTTATTCTATTTAAATTTAACCATATTTCATTTAAATTCAAGTATACTCGTGCGTACTAATTAGTAACTAATTTATAATTGATATTTGAAAACAATATTTTCAAATCTTTAACTTACTTTGACTATAGAATTCGTAAATCATTACTAGTCAAGAATAATAAAATATTCTCCTTAATTATTTTATATAAAAAGTATAATTTATGTATAAGGTCTAAGATAACTTCTATTATTATTTTTGGTACTAATTTGCACCTTAACATTTACAAAATAACATAATTTGCCCCTTCAAATCTAACTCTATTAAGTTTTCATCATATCTCTGTCACGACTCACGACGCTGTTAACTTATGACACATGACATGTTAGGTATAAAATTCCAGCGACGTGGATGTTGATATAGTTTTATGAAAATTTTGTTAATATTTAATTATTTAAATTATTAAAACAAAAATATATTACATTTTTATTTTTATATATGCAATAAAAATTTATGAAGAAAACATATTACATATTATAAATTAATATATGTTACAAAACTAAAATATAATATAAGTATATATATATTTATGGAAAAGTTTACATATTCATTAGAAAATATGAACTTATGATAATTTATTATAATTATTAACCATATATGTTTTTTATAAAAAAGTGAATTTAATTATCAAATTCTTGAATATTAAATTTTTATTATATAATAAGTAAAACATAACATAAAAGCTAAAAAATTAACATAAATTTATAAAAAGTGCGATAAACTTCAAATAGTATCTTCACATATTCTACAAATTATCATAATTGAACTTCTAAATTTCACACCGTCGTCAAAATTATATACTATAATTAATAATTATACATGTAAAATTTTTAGATTTCTTTTCTTATATCTATAAGTATCATTCACATCTTTACTATTGAAGAAAGTGTGAAAAAATTATGTTTCTATATTGGTTCAGCTGGATTCTGCTGAAGTTGACCGTCATTGTTCTGATCCATCACCTGTGCGATTCTGGCTGTGAGATACCTGCAAAACAGATAAAGGCACGCCGGGGGTTAGTTCCCGGAAGGCCCCTCCGACG
>JANIPN010825520.1:0-10417 GCA_027478595.1 Erythroxylum anguifugum
CACGCTTAAATCCTTGGCTTCTTGTACAACTGTGACTTTTGGTCTCCATCTCTTCGGTAGACTTCTTAAGATCTTTCGAACATGATCTTAATTGTCGTAAGTTCTGTCGAGAGCTTTAAGTCCATTGATGATGGTTTGGAATCTTCCGAACATCTGATCGATAGACTCTTCATCCTTCATCTTGAATAGCTCGTATTGATGTACAAGAATACTGATCTTGGACTCCTTTACTTGATTTGTACCTTTATGTTCCATGGATAATGTATCCCACATCTCCTTCGCAGTGTCGCATCCGTGAGCCTTATCATACTCACTTCTGCTTAAGGCGCAACTCAAAAAGAACTTGGTCTTAGAGTTCAGTTGGAATCTCGCCTTTTGATCTACAGACCATCTAACTCGTGGAATAGGATTTCCTTCTTCATCAACCGGTGTATACGGTCCATTTTCTATTATATCCCAAAGATCAATATGAGTAGACTCGATGAAAAGCCGCATTCTGTCTTTCCAGTAGTGATAATCTTCTCCGTTGAATGCAGGAGGTCTAGTGACTGAAGCACCTTCAACTATATAAATGTGTGATTCCGCTATGAATCTTTTATCCACACTTTGTTACAATGGTTCTTGGACACCGGGCTCTGATACCAATTGAAGTAAATCACACGTTAATACAGAGTTAATATTTAATATGTAAATGCACAAGAAGGGGTGTTGAATTGTGTATTCTTTTTCGATAATCCCCTTTTTGAAAACTTCTTGAAAACTTGCTTTACTTCAAAACTATCGAAAATCAGTATTATGAAAAATTGTAGTATATTTTCTAAGTGCTTTGTTTGAAACAGTAAGAGTAATAGTTAAGAGTTGAGAGATAGTTGACACGCAGATTTATACTGGTTCACCGCAAACCGTGGGCTACGTCCAGTCCTCAGAGATCCTTCTGAGATTTCACTATACTTTGCAAAGATATAAGTATTCTTTTCTCCGAGCCTCTTCAGGTCTCTTACAACAAGTATTCTTTTCACACTTAGCCTCTTCTGGCTATCTGTTTTTCTTCTTTTAACTAAAAGAGTTTTTGAGCTTTTGTTACAGATAATGATCGCTTTAATTTTCGCACAATAAGATTTCTAGCTCTTTCTCTCGAAAATCTCTAACTTCTCAAATCGCTAAGCTTCTGCAGTCTTCGACTATGACCTTTATTTATAGTCTTCATCTTCAACCGCTTCTTGATAACTGGTTCTTTCTTCTTGTTTCTTGATCTTTAAAGAATCAGTTATTCAGTTGAGTTCTGTAACTAACTCAAGCTGATTAGTCATCTGACGTAGTAATGGTTCTTCCGTCTCACTTCCTTCCATCTGATTTTTTAACTTGCGCTTCCGTCTCACTTTTGGTTTTGTGCCTTCCGTCTCACTTTTGTTTTGCGCGTCTTCCATCTCACTTCTGTTTTGCGCGTCTTCTGTCTCACTTTTGTTTTGCGCGTCTTCCGTCTCACTTCTATTTTGTGCGTCTTCCGTCTGGTTTTCTATCGTCTGTCTTTTAGCTTTGCACTTTCGTCTGATTCTTGTTTCATTCCTTTCATCTCATATTCGTCTGCTTCCGTCTTACTTTCTTCTTTCATTGTTATTTGGTCTTCATCAAAATCATTGAACGTAAAGTCATTTTGACTTAACAAATACTACAAGTCTTTTCCTTTGGACGAGGAGGCAAGGAGACATGTTCCAGAACAGGTGACTCCAAAAAATTGAAGTGAAATGTATGATTATTGGGCCTCTGCAAAGGTTTAGGTTTTTCTTCTTTCGCTTCATATTTCCTACGATTAATTTTTTTTTACATTGACTATTTCTTCTCTTTATTTAGGAAAAGTGTGAGAAAGCTAAGGCTAATAGAGAAAAAATGAAAACTCCTCACAACGCCAGCTCAAACTCATTTGTAGTCGGACGATAAGAATTTGTAAGTGTAATGTTTACAATTTATTATTCTATTAGTTAACATAATAGATATTGTGTTCCAATTTTTTTAATTCATATAACATAGTCAAACTCAACTGTATGGACTAGAGTGTGATAGGATCATACTCTATAAGCTGACACACTACAAGGAAGGTGAAGAATGGACGCCTGAAGAGACGTAAAATAATTATGTAAGTATAAAAATTTTAATTTTAGAGTTTATTTATTTATGTAATACTAAGTCATAATATTTGAATTACATCTTGATTTTGTGTTTAAATTGTAGGACAAGATGCAAGAGTTATTGCAGAGATCATTGTCTAACAGGAATGAGCCCAATTTAGATGACATTTGCAATAATGTCCTTAGTACAAGATCAGGGTATATCAAAGGTCTTGAACATGGCCTTAAGCCAGTTGGTTCATCATCGTCACAACTAAGATATGTATCGACGCTTCAAGAGGAGAACTAGTCGGTTAAGGATCAGTTACAATCTAATGAAGAAAAGTTATATCGTACTCAAGAAAAATTACGACGTAATGAGCAAAAGTTAGACCGTACTGAAAGAGAGTTAACCAAGCTAGAAAAAATGGTCAAACAGATACTTGGGTCATAGTATGTCAATAATAGTGACGATGAGGAGTCTTAGTTTGTTGATAAATTTTTTTATTAAGTTTTGTAATTAACATTTAATTACATGTGTTTGTATAAAATGCATTTCATTTTCAATTATGAAATATTTTTATTTATTATTATTTAAACAATATGTCACCAACAATAATGACAAAATGTAACTAAATTATAATTCAAAATATGTTTCAAATAATAACATGAACTAAAAATGTTGTTAATAATTACAATTAAATATCAAATTGGTAATAGGGAAGGTAAATTAAAAATAAATATTCGTCACTAAAAGTTTTCAGCTATAAATATAAAATCGTCATTAAATCTTTTTACCTATGCTTTCCAAAACGTCTCTAATAACATTTAGCTACACTTTCATTTTCGTAGCTAAACATATTCTGCTATGAAAATAAATCTTTAGTAAACATTATTATCTACGCTTAAGTTAACGAAGCTAATTCCTTTACCTACCAAAATTAAACGTGGCAATAGGTGACTATGACTATTTCTCCTCTCATTGCCTATTCTTGTTAGTGACAAAGTAATGATCATAGCAAAATCTTTTAGGTGACGATTTCTTTAAAATGTCACAGATAATTTTTTGCTACTAGGCTTTTATGACCATTTGTTCGATGATCTTTAATCTCTTATGGTAGCAATGAGTTTTAGTTAGGCTTAGTGCACTTTGGCTATCATAGTAAATAACAGAGTCCAACACATCTATATTCAAACTACCAATAAGACCATGCAACCATATTCCTTATTTAACTCCTTTCATCAAAGACATAAAATTTGCCTCTGTTCTAGACATCATAGCTATTCACTAAAGTGTTGCTTTCCAACTAACTGCATATTCAAATAAGATAAAAATATAACATGTCAGTTATCTTCTCCTCAAGAGATCTCAATCATAATCAAAATTTGTATAGCTAACAATACCTATAATCAAATCATTTGGACCATGAACCAATAAAAAATAGCTTGTACCTCTCAAATATTGTATAATCCACATAATAACTCCCTGCCTAAGAATACTTACAAACCTGCTTACTACACTAAGTGCATGTGCTAATTCTTATCTTGCGCACACTATAAGATACACTAAAATCCCAATTATACTTAAGTAAAGAACTTACTTCTTTTTATGTCTGAACTAGGTATGTACCAGTATCAAATTTAAAGCATTTTGCTAACGGAGTGCAAATCAACTTTTATTTAATCCATCTTAAAAGTCTTATAGTACCTTTTTATTATAATTTTGTAGTGATAAGTATAATAAACTAACTCTCATATTCCACCAAATCTCCATCACCAATATTTTTTGACTGCACCTAAATCTTTCATCTCAAACTCACAGCTTAATTAGCTCTTTAAATTGTTAATTTCAACTTTTTCTTAGCTGCAATTAACTGTATCAATGTATACAAAAAATAGATCTATGAATTATTTAATACCTTCCTAAAGTAAACACAATTATCAAACTAATGATGAACAAAATCATGACAAAATATGAATGCATCAAATCTTTTATACCATCGTCTCGATAATTGTATCAATCGGTATAAGGATTTCTTTAATAAACATATGTTGCCTTTCTTCTCAAAATCAAGAAAACCCTATGGTTATGACATAAAGATGTGTTCTTTTAAATTCTTATACAAAAATGCAATTTTAATATCAAGTTGTTCTAATTTCAAGTTAAATGAACTTACTATGGCTACAAAACTCTTATGGTTTTATTCTTCATAATTAGTAGATAATTCTCTTCATTTGTGAGAAGTCCTATGCCACTAGCAGTGCCTTAAACCTAGAAGACTCAACTTTAGGAATTCCTTCTTTCTTCTTAAAGATCTATTAGCATGTCACTAGCTTTATACCTTTTGATAACAGTACAAGTTCCTATGTCTCGTTCTTGTTCAAGGATTGCATCTCCTTATTCTTGGCTACCGACTATTCTGATATGTCTTTACTATCTACTACCTCATTATAAATCCTTGGTTTATCATCATCTGTACTTTCAGATATAGCTAATGTATAAGCTATATGATTAGTTTCTTCAACATCAAAATAAGTTAAGTACTTAGCAACTCCATTCAACAATCATTTCTTACTTAAAATATCAAATCTATATTCACTCATATGACCTAATCTATGACGCCATAACTCTATGTCATCATCATTATCATCTCATCGGATGATAATGATACAACCATGAATCCTATAACTTTTTTACCCATTAGAATATAGATTATATATTTTATTTTTTATTACAGGCATGGCATCCCTTAACACTTTCAGCTGCCCATCAACACCTAAAATGTTGTACCCTTCACTATCAAAATTACCAAAGGAGATCAGATTCTTTTGAAATTCCTTCTTCCATTATAAATTGTCCCTTCTAAATTGTCCCTTCTCTTTACAATTAAAGGATCAAATATTTTTTGCCTTTAATTTAGATCTTAACTTGCTCTTGTTTCTAGTATCTTTTTCCTTGCTCCTACTTATGTCGACAATCGAACTCACTTTTGATCCATATTCATATATGTCACAAACCTTAGCTCCAATATTGAACTTGTGTAGAGACACCTTAACAATAAACCTTGATAAGAATTATTGCACAAATGGAAGTAATACACATTAAAAAAAGGAAGTAAAGTGTAGAAGAATTTATGTAATTCAACCAATTTACGTTGCCTACACCCATATAAGAAAATAGATTCTTTTATTATTATAAGAACAACTATATAAGGAGACATATGACTAAAACTACTACACAACTCTTATTTAGGTTTTTATAACTTGAAGTTACGTACAAGAATGACACTATAACATATTTTGGCTATGTTTTAATTTGCTATGACTGTGAATTCGTAGCTACAAAATCATAAAATCGTAGCTAAAAGTAAATCGTAGATAAAATCCTAATATATCATTTTTGGTTACGTATTAATTTTCTATGATTTTAAATTTGTGGCTAAAAGTAAACTTTTAGTTACGAAATTAAAAAGGTAAAAGTAACTTTTTGGCTATGAAATTTAAATTTTATATAATAATTAATTATATAACCTACCTCACTATTATGAGTATAAAAATGATATATTAAAGGAGAAGATATAATAATTAATTAAAAAGTATCATATTAAAGCGAGTTTGAAGCCATATATTGTTATTGTTTTGTTTATAGATGGAGGGTATGTATTGATAGGATGACAATTAAAAAAATTACTATTATGTTCAAGTTTTCTATCCTAAGGTTAAATGATATGTTAGATCAATTGAATGGTGCAATTATTTTCTCCAAAATTGAACTTAAGAGCAGTTATCACCAAATAAATATTAGGCTGAGGAATTAATAAAAAACTACATTTAAGAAATAGGATGAATTATATGAATCATTGGACATGTCATTCAGGATTATCAATACACCAAGTACTTTTATGTGCCTCATGAACCAAATGTTCTAACCTTTCAAAAATAAATTTGGTATGGTTTATTTTGATGACTTCCTTATTCATAGCAAATATATTGATGAGCACGTTGAGCATCTTATAAGGGTATTTAAGGAATTAATGGATACAATTATATTCTAATTTGAAAAAAACTCTTATTTATGACAAAAAAATTTTGTTATTTCCTAAGTACATTGTGAAAAAAATAAAAAAAAATTCCTTACAGTAGCAAATCTCATATCTCTAGCCATCTATTAAACCAAAAGCTTGTCTTTTTTCTATTGTCCACCTTGCGTCTTATATAAGGTCTGACTATGTCGCTTTTCTCCATAATTTTCCTTAGAGTAACAAATCTTCTATTTGGAAATTTGGTATTCCAAACACTTTCGTTAATTATGTATGCCCTCTACACCCAATTCAATCATAAGGAATCTTCCTTTCTTATTAGTCTCCATAATCCTCTTGCTAGAATCATGTGAATGACTACTTTGCTAGGTATGCCTTCTATAGTAGAATGCTTGAAAAAGGGGCAATTTAAATGAAAGGAGGAACAAGAACAAAGTTTCACTCTTATTAAAGAAAAATTGTATACCTCTCATCATTTAGCCTTAGTTGATTTGGACAAATTGTTTATGGTAGAGTGTGATACTACAAAAGTTGGAATTGGCCCTATTTTTTCCTAAGAAAATATGCCAATAGCTTAATTTAATGAAAAGTTCAGTGATTCTAAACGTATATATGCTATATATGATAAAGAAGTATATGATATTGTGAGAGCTTTGAAAATATAAGGATATTATTTGGTTGGAAAAGAATTTGTTCTTTATACCGATCATCAAGCCTTAAAATATTTGGAATGTTAAAAACAATTAAGAACTAAAATGTATGCTAGTGGGGCCATCCTTTATTGATAAGTTTCATTACGGACTTATTCAAAAGGTGGGAAAAATTAATGTAGTAGTCAATGTATTAAGTAGAAGGATGGTTATGATTAAGACGTTAGGTTTGAAAATTGATGGGTTTGATCCTTTAAAAGAATTATATGTAGATGATGTTGAATTCGAAGATGTGTGACAAACATGTTTGGTTAAAAAATCATATGAGAATTATTATAATGATGATGGGTTCCTTATAAAGGGTAATTGGCCTTGCCTTCCATTTATTTTACTAAAGAAGAATGCGATTAGAGATATGTATATAGGGGGATTACCTAGTCATCTTGGTAAGGACAAAACTCTTGAGGAGGTTCATAATAGGTATTTTTGGCCTAAATTGAGAAAAGATGTGGTTTCTCTTATTTCGAATGTGCCAACTTATCAAGCTTAGAAAGGATATGCTTATAGTGCTAGATTATATATGTCATTATGTGTTCCTTATAATATTTTAGAGGATCTTTCTATCTAACACCCTAATCCCACCCGACACATGTACGTGCGCCATACGGTCACACGAGCACATGCTCGATAGAATTGGCGTGTTAACTATTTCACAAGCAAAATCATAAATAGCACATGATCTAAAATCCAAAAGTTTCCTCATTTTATTTCATAAAACATAATTTACAATGTAGCATTAGAACCACCATTCATATTTATACATTATTAAGCTATCAACGCCTACAGTAGAGTCTAGAAAATATGCTACATACATGAGGAAATAACCAAAAACCAAAAACTAGTCCTTTAGTCCCAGCTGATCGACCTTTGTGCCATAACTTGTATCCAAAAGTGGTACAAAATCTCTGTCTAGCAGCTAAGTCGTCGCTCTTTCAAACCTGAAGTTGTCGACGTTATAATTTTGGTGAGTTTTGCGAACTCAGTAGAGTAACCATCCTAGACGGTTCACTCTTATCATGCAACACAACATTTCATGTTATCATGTAATTCACATCAACTTGATTATCATCGAGTCATATGACGAAACACTTTGTTCACAATTGTCATTTTTCAATCACATAGTCCAAGCAATTCATCATTTCATTACAATTTTGCAAAACACAATCATCAATAATTTATCACAGATTCATTTAAGAAAAGTTCTCACAACAGTGCAATCATTCAATTTATTCATTTCATATGTGAAAACAATGTTTATAAGACAAATTCATTTGTTACATTGTTGTGACCATGTTCCTGTTTCATTGTCCCATATCTATTATAGATATCAGCTCTTTCATACAGTCCTTATCCGTTGAGGATACAAGGCTCATTGTACATGTTGAGCCTTAGGCTCTTTCCACAGGTGTCTGAGCTTTAAGCTCTTTTTAACTGGCGACATCAGACACAACTACCTTTATATTTCATGCATTGGAAATGAAATGCATTCACAAATTCAATCATCAAATTCATTCATTCATATTCACATTCTTTCTCATTCACATTTGTCATCGGACTTTTAGTCCAGCATTTGACATTTACATTAAGAAACAAATATTCAGTCACAGTCTCACACAAGCAGCACTTCCAATGTTGTATTCATAGATCAAACACCGCGGACTTTTTATGTATGAAATTTAGTACACATACAACACAAATCAATTCAATGTAATATTAAACACAACAATCAAAGTGAGACCATCTTAGGTTACTCACAATTTCTCCCTTTTTCTTATTGCCTTGAAGTTCCGGCAATATCTGGAAGTAGTTGCTCCATTTGTACTTCTATATGCAATCGTACACATTTCATATTACTACCTTGCTCATTTAATTGAATCAGTACATCTAAAAATGTATCATGTATTATGCATGTTCAATGACAAAGTCTCGACTATATTTCTGTAATAATCTGATGCAAACATCCATTTTACTCCAAATGTTCCGGAATTCACACACTCATTAACCATTCCAGCTTTTTCCTTAAATCAGACTTGCGGGTCTATTTTGCATGATCATTAAGATCAAGAAAATGGAGTATTATAAATAACACTTTCTTCTAAACAATTGTTCCCCTATGTCTTAAGTGTCTAATAACACCAAGATCATACAATTTGATTCAGTATACTAAAAGTTATTCTCAAAACATTTCAGACTATTCTTAAACTGAAACATCATTCTTAACTCAACTTTAGATCAGATAAGGTTGTAGTAATATGTCTCTAGTTTAATTTGAGTCAAGAATCAACTCATTTGGAGATCTACAGATCAAGATATAATCAAAATACCGAAGCATGTTCAGTGAAAGTTCTCCAGTTCATAACATTCCTACCCATTTCCTCATTTTCATCCTAAATCCATTAATCCAATCTTTCCCGAATGAATTCAGATGGCTTTAAATTTTCATGGAGAGGAAGAACAATATATTAGGAATCTATTAGTTCAAGTTTCAAGTCATTTGGAGGTTGGATGAAAAAGTTAAAGCCAAAAGACTCAAAGTTGTTCAGTTTCAGGAAACCTTTGGGCGCACAATCGTACACTCCATTATTTTCCAGATTTTGCAGCGCTTCTTCTCTTCTTCTTCCTCTCTTCTACTACTTAATCCACAATTTCTCTACACCATTTCTAACTTACATTCTCTGCATTTCTACTCCCATGCCAAGTCAACTTACTCTAAAAACAACTCAACATTTAAGATTAAATTCAAACATAAAAAACAAAACTCATATACAGACATCACCATTTTTTATGCTTTCTTTCACTGCAGAAATTTTTTTTATAATCAATAACAATCCAAAATCCAAAACAGAACCTATAGCCATATGGTTCTACATCACAATTTTCTGCTATTGTTTCAGTTAAACTCAAATGATCAAAAACACCAAAAATAGAATATCATCCACGGCTATCACCATTTCCAACTTTCTCTTACTACTATATTTTCTTTTTAAGCTTAACAACAATCCTAAACATAACCTATATCATGCTTTTCACATTTTTCTGCAATTGCCAACTTCACAGATTCTCATTAAACTGAAAAACTCAAATTATCACAATCGTGTGTTACACTTCCTGCTCATTCTACTGCATAAATTTTCCATTTAATTCATTCATCACTATCACTCTAACTCATGCATGAATTCATTTCCAACCATTAAAACCTCATCAAAATTCATGTACACTAACTAGAAAACTAAAAGCTCATTTCAGTAAAATATCCAACAGTGAGAGTGAAGATGAGCTCTCGGTGAATGGAGGGAAAACAAGATAAATGAAACAGAGCAATTTTATGGACTGGTAATTATACAGCAATAAACAGATGTTTATGTGATGGATGAGTGAAGAGAGATTTTTTTTTGTATTGATGCTTTTGATGAAGAGCAACCTAAAGAGAGCACAAAATTTTCTCAGATGTTTCGGTGATGGATGAGTGAAGAGATTTTTTTTTTGTATTGATGCTTTCGATGAAGAACAACCTAAAGAGAGCACAAAATTTTCTCCAGCCAAAACATGTGACTACATGGGT